>JANKKB010030093.1:0-46980 GCA_026225775.1 Bursera palmeri | reverse complement strand
GGATAAGTGTTAGTTTAGGAAAAGTGTGGGGTTAAGTGTTTTCTTGAAATCTAATTGGGGGGTTAGAGTAAATTCCCCGATGAAGTTGTCCATTGCACTGGCCAACTAACCTAACCTTAGAGCCATCTAATAGCCAGCTTTGTTTTTATATGGCGCCTGTCAGGTCACTTTGAGCTTGGATTTCACGCATTATTGTACTCCTGCTCATCTCTATCCGTAAGTCACTGTTTTTCCACCCTTTTTTAGAGCGAAGCTAAGCATATCATTGTCATTTCATTTGCCTTTGTTTTCAAGGGTAAAAGTAATCAAACCAATAGTTGGTGCACTTGTGAGACAAGGAATTCCGTGTATTGCCTTAACCGAGAAGAAATAAACATTAATTTCAATCTAATTGAAACTCCCTTAATTGGCTATGTAATTGTCATTAAGATCAACGTTTGTAATGTTAAGGATAGAATTATCTCTAATGCTGTTTTATGAAAAGCTCTAATCTTCTGATTATGAACTATATCTAAACCCAATTCTGTTTATCATTTATATATGATTATTCGAGATTTCTTAATTGTGTCAATCTCCAAGTGGATAAAGAACATTTTATTTCTTGTGATGTTGTTGTAGACATTGGCCCCCTCCCAAATCCTGCAATTGATCTTGGCTTAATCGGCACCATGTGTTCACAGCTTTATCTAGTCACAAGTCCCCAATTATATACAAATTCGGTAATGCTAAGCTAAGCATCAAAGCATATCGTTAGCACAATTGAGGAAACAAACTACATCAATCGGGATAGCACATCCATTATGGTAGGTAATGATGAACATGGAGCTTTATGCGTCGCACTATCTCAATTCATTGGATTCGCCAATAACAGTACATCGATCTTCTTGACAAATTAACATTTAGTGAGCTAGTCACATGCCAACAAAGCTAGTTACTTCCAAACAGCTTTAACCTAACTTCTATAAGAAGACTGCTGCATGAGCCAACCTCTCGTGGTTAGGATAAAGTTATGCTCGATCGAACTGATGTTAATTTTCTTGTAATTGTTATTTAGGCCTAAACCTTGAATGCCCAATTTGGTGATTGTACCGCTTCTGCCCTTACTTTAGATCATAATTATTGCTGATGTTCCTAACTTGAGGGAATGGATGCCCCATCTTTATTTCTGGGAAAACTCAATAGAATATGGGGTACCCCATTTGACCATTTTGCAGATAGGTAGATATCCCTAACTACCCCTAAGTTTTTGCTGAATCAAAGCGGATACAACTTTTTAAGATTCTATCCGCACCTTTTACTAAATTCATCAAATAACCCCTGGCTAACAGTTGACATCGATCAAACGTTACTTGGACTACATCTTGAAGCATAATTACTTACCTACCCTTGATAAATAATAAAAAATTACTAAAAATAATGAAAATTAAAAATTCTTTTAATAAAAACTCTCTGTTCCTCATTTCTACTCTCCTCTCTCCTTAGCCAAACAATCATCGCACATAGCAATCGGCTGATCGCAAGGCCAGTACACAATCACTGCACACAGACATTCATTCTTCAACAAAACTCAAGAACTCATTTTTGCCGAAAACCCATTGCTTTAGAACCCATATTTGTAGTGCCAATCAACCCCATTGCCCAAGAACTCACCCTCAATATCAAACCTTTGAAGTCGCAAGATCCCACAGTAATTAGACAAAAAAAATTTCACCCTAACCCCACCACAGTCCTACCTATATTATCTCTAAAATCCTCTTTTTATTCCTCACTCCTTCTCCTTTCTCAAACTTTAAGCCGCTGCTTCCACAGCTTACATGCAATGCCACCCCAAACCATTGATCAACTCTCTCCAACCAATCTAGTCGCACATCATCATCTTCATTTCTTACATAATCAGAATTGTAAAGGATTATGAGTCCATCCCTCTTTTTCTTGGTTCTCCCTTGGTATCTAATCAATTCCTCATTAATGGTCATAGGATTATGGATTATTATTATTATTTTGAGCACTGAAAAAGACCAGTGGTGAACGACCATTTTGTAGGTTAGGTGCTATTAGGGAAGGGAAGCAAATTATTGGTTGGCGTTCGAACTCCTGTTAGGTTTATACAAGTTTACTTTGAGTGCTTTGGTTATCATGTTTTCTAATAAGGAGATATTGATTCTGCTACGAGAGTTTTTAATGTTATTAATGGCGTTTTTAGTTGGTTGCTGGAAAGCCTAAAATGCCCCTTTGAAGTAAATCAAACCTGAGATGTCGTTTATGAAAAGACACGGAAAGCTCTGAAGACACCGACATCCGCCACCAAGATACTGAAAGGGGTTTCTTCTCAGTATTGGTCTATTTGTTGATATTCACAAATTCCCACTCGAAGCGAAGACAAATTGGAGATCCCCATGAGTCATCAATCCCGACCTTGTCGTCTCCGAGTGAGTGTGTGAGGGAGCAGAGCTGACATCATCAATCCTAAACCCAATATAAAAGAATCTTTATGACTTGGTAACAAGGTACATGAAATATTTCTCATCTGGAGAGAAAGAGAATGTTATCACAGAAAAAATAACCAAATACAATCAACCATTGTCTTATTCCCCAACAACCACAGAGTTTGGATCAATAACTCTGAGCATTAACTTAGAACGGATAAACATTGATTTCCTTCCTTTTGGAAGAAGGGAAGCTTTATATGATCCATGAGACATCCCCTCCCAAGGGAATCACCAATAAAAATCCAAATCATAGTAGTTATATTGCTAGTCTACTACACCTTAGAAACTAACTCCATCTACCATTAAGAGGAGGACAATATTTCAACAAGAAAACACTTCCGTCTAGCTGACTTAAGTCTCGAAGGGTTTATGTCGGTGAAACACTCGACGCCTTCTGACTATTTTCTTTGCCTTACAGTGACTGAAGAAGTGCGAACTTAGCAGCTTTCGAGTCAACTAAGAGTGTGCAAGGAGGGAGACCAGCACAAAGAAAGAGTAGGAGGCGAAGCTGACGGGTGGCATTTAATTGATAAAAAGCATCTGCCACCATCTCAACTACTAGGTTAGGTTAGAGTTTGTCAATCGTAAGTGAGGTCAAGAGTCAACTTTTAAAAGACATAAGTGACCTTTTCCTAGATCGGAGAAATCACTTCAAATTTGGAACCAAATCACTATATTTTGAATTATCACCCATACCAAAGTCAAAATTAAAACCTTTCTCCAACTGAGATCAAGATCCCGATCAAAACTTTCTCTTTTAGTCATTTCTCTAAAGTTAATCCCCACGTCTTTGAATATCAGTTGGTGCTAATTTTTTACAACAGATGTTATGGATGATAATTGATGGGTATGCAAAATGGGGAGAGATTAGGGTAACTATGAAGTTGTTTGATGAAATGCATTAGAGCGTTTTGTTTTCTTGGACTTGTTTATTTGATGGGTTTTCAAGACATGGGAAAGTTGAGATTTCTATTCTTCATAATCATCTCCTTCATGTAATTGTGTATTCGGTTTCGGTTTTAGTTCTTGTTCGTTCTTCCGTTGAAGGAAGGAAAATGTGAAATGCATCAGAAGTGAGTGTTTTTAATTCTTTCTTTTGATTGATTCGGTTTAATTTTATGAGGCGAATATTCAATGACGAAATTGTGTTGAATTTTGTGGATTGTGAGTAGTTTTGATGAAGTTTATTGGAGAATAAATGGATAAATTTTGATTGATGTCATGGAATTTTTTTTTTTATTTATTTATTTTTAATTTTGTCGCTGATCGTGTGTGAGTTGCGTTATGAGGACTGAATGAATGAAAAAAGGGATTAACTGACTTTATTTATTTTGGTCTTTTCTGTCGACCAGAAAAATAAAAAGTCGAGGATGCCCTTCCACCTTTAAATTTTTTTCACGATGTTGACAGTAGAGGCTCATTTGATGAAAGATTTTGAAAAGTTATAACCAAGTGATATTTTGTAAAAATGTAGGGGTAGTCAGGACATTTACCCTTTAAAATTTGTTTTGTTATGCTGTAGACAAAGCTTATATAAAGCTAAAAACATAATTTTTTTTTTTTTTTTTTGTGGATTGAGACTTGAGAATATATATACATCCATTAATTAATTGTTCAACTTTCTTGGTTACGGGCACCTTAATTATTTTAATAATTATAAAATCATAAAACTAAATAATAGTAATAAGAAGAAAATTAATGCAATATTACTCATTTATCGTCATTTAATGATGAGAAAATCCTGAGCTGCAGTCAACGGTGATCAGAAGTGTGAAAGCGGCATGAAGCATGCATCCTCAGCTCTCAAATCATATACGATTCTATATTAACGCAAAAGATAAAGATTTGTTTGCTTTTAGCTTAAAACTTCTCGAGAGTAGTATTCGCTTTTGCTAAAAACTGATGGATAAGAGCAATAGCTGCTATACAAATATAAGTTTATTGTCACCACCAAAAACTCCATTACAGCACGCCTAACCTAACCATCTTCAGACTCATCAAAGTGGCAGAAAACTGCTCCAAGAAAAGAAAGAGCGCGGTGTACGTTTGACATCCATCATTGATTGCAAAAGTTGTATGTGAGTTGAGTAAAATCCATTTGAAATATGTATCTCAAGAGTCCAGGACTGACTAACTCAACCACTTCGATCAGTGGTCATTCATGGTGGAATTAATCATAACACAGACCAAACTAAAGAGGGGAAAAACACAAAATCACGTCACTAGCTAAGTTCTAAATTCTTGACTGAAAAGTCAAACTGACTTTTGGGATCGATAATGTAAGTTAAGTATACTTTGTTTTCAAGATTATTAGATGCGTAATAAGTGCTCATACGCACTAAAAACTAGCTACATCGCTAATTAGAAAAGCTTAAGATCTGACTGGGGACAACGTTTAATGGCACCACTACTACTGAGAAAACTTTTACATTAAACTGTTTTCCATGAAAAGATTCAATTTTGATGTTAATTGCATGATGATTATAAAGCGATCAAATGGCAGTAAAGAGCTTATAGCCTTTAAGTGATGGTTTAAAACCACCTACATATCCCTCTTTAAGGGTTTTCCATAATTATGATAGTATTTCCCTAACAAGCTGCACCAGTCACACCACCCACTATCTATTTTCTGGTTAATGTTAACAAAAGCAATTGACGTCAGTTTCGGAGTTACGTTAAATGATGTTGCAGACATGTTTTTAAGAGAGTAATGCTTAAGAGAAATACACGAATTAAAGTAATAAATACTGATAAATTTATCTTACCATACATAGTTAGGATGCAAAATTAAGATACAGACTTTATATCCATGGTATTAATATATTTTTTTTAATTAAAAAATGTTGATTCTAAATTAATTGGAAGTGAAGTAATATAATCAACAGAAACCCCATAAACAAACTTTATCTGAAGCAAAAATTTCAAAAGTAGACTGCGGACAGTGGACCTCTGAAGCTATATATATATATATATATATATATATATATGCAAGCACCATCACCATCATGGCTTTAAGAAAAAATTTCAGTTCCAGAATTGTATGGCGTAGTAACAGGAACCCTTTATAACTATCAATAGAAGTTAAATTCATAAATAACAATAATGATTGACATATTTAAGAAAAAAGCAAGCGTAATGGTTAGATAATATAAGTTATAACGTTACATAAGAAAGCAGCAGCGTCCTACTGCCTACAACTGACCTTGATAAGGATTTACATTATGAAAAAAGTTGGATAGTGGAACTCCTAATTGATAAGAGTTATCTTAGATCTTCTACTTAATATTAATTAATTAAGCACGGCCATAAAGGTATGCTACTTCTGAATACTGAATGACCTCAATCTCGTCTTCCTCATCATCTTCAGGTGCCGGCTTCCGAATAACCTCCCAGCACATTTCAATAAATGCGAAGACAGTCTCGTTGAACTCCTCGTTACTCAACTCATTTGCTCGACGCGCATTCTGCATTATGTCATTGTTGGGATCCTCTCTGTTCTTCGCTGGCTGGGTCTCCACTGCTTCTTCCTTATTATCAGAAGCTTCCTTAGGGTTTTCCAAAGGGCGAAAGGATGAACATTCTTCAAATATTATCTCCTTATCTTCGTACACTACTTCTTCTTCTTCTTCTTCGAACAAAGGCTGCCTAGGCTGTTCGAACCAAGGCTGGGCTTCCTCGTTAACTGGCTCTCTGCGCGGTGGGAACTGGAATGGTGTAACCATTTCTTCGTAGAATCTTGCTCCGATAATTTCATCAGGCTTTCTTTTTGATTTAAAGTGGATAATTGCGAGGATGGCATAGCACAGTCCAACAGCAACCAGCGGAGTGAACATGAGCCCCATGACTCGACGGCCAAGCCAAAAAGCTAGAGGAAAGCGAAAAGAGAGAAACGTGAGGAGACAGACTATGGCACAGAACCCGAGGGAGCGAATGAAGTTGAAGAAGCTTCGAACTTTGGCGTCTGCATCTCGCAGAAACTGATCGAAATCATAGGGCAGCTCTTGCTCTTGTTCAAAGGGAAACCGAGGGTGATCCATTTTCAGTGCAGAGAAGAGTGAAGTGGGAGTAGAGAGCAGTGAAATGAGGAAAAAAATTCTGAAAGTCTTTCAATGTCTCTCTCAGTCTGAGAGTAAGAATATTTTAGTGAGGCTGAGGAGAGAAGTATTACTTCTTGTGGAGAGATCTTCTCCTTTTATGGTCCTCCAACACATTCACATGCTTTAATTAATTATTTCGTATAAGATAAGGATTTTTCTTTTAATTTTCTTTGGAATAATATTTTACAAAAATTCAATACATTATATGGATCATCTAATATAATATAATAATAAGAAATAATTTTCGTATATGGTCTGTTACTTCAAAAGGTCACCACGCATCCATTGGAGTTTAAAGAATGTTTGTAATAATATCATATAATAACAAAAAAATAATTTTGCATCATTCATTTTATATAATAATGTGGTATGATACAATATAATTAAATGGGTGATAATCACATCATAATTTCAAAGAGAAGAGTTCTTAAGATTAAAAATGAAAAAGCTAGGGATAGGAATTGAATGCAATCTCTGTAATTGGCATAAGAATATGATGCAATGATTGTTCCTTTTGAACTCTTATATTGCAAAAATCCCATGAGCAGGTTTGCGGAGATTCTTGTATATGTAATAGGAATATAGGGTTAGTCTCATCTCTGTCAAGATTAAGGAAAGAAAAATATGATGAGGGTAGTAGGATGGAAGCAGAGAGAAGATGGAGTGACATCTTTGACCCCACCCCGTTCACTTCCTCATCTCATGACCAAGATTGTTATGTTGGTCCACACATTCCCTTTCCGTCTTTTTCCTCACGTCTCCTAAAACCAGTTTCAATCAACAATATCAATTTCTCCATTATCAAAAGAAAAACAAACTCATGTTTTCTCGAAACAGGTGCTTACATATATTGATTACACTACTCAAAATCATAGAGGTCTAAATGCTTTCTTTCCTACACAACACAAATTTGCGTTAGTATTGAATATATTTGCAATGATTCGAAGTAGAATTAGCGTACATTTGGAATGGGACCAGACTCCAAATTCGGAACTATGCTTGCACAGATTACAGCATATCACAAATCGAGCTAAATTCATCCGTACACAGCAGCAGCACTCTGACCTCTGGCGTGTATCTATGTGATGATTTCACGTGGCCCTGATTCCTGAAGCTCGCTGTTTAGGCGACCACTTTTGACGACTTTTCTAACTAAAGACCTAATATCCAATTAAATAATGCCCCCTCTTCAGTCTTTACTGCATGTTAGGTTTCTGATAGATTTTTTTTTTTTAATTTAAAAAATGACCCTCTTTGTCCTGCTGAACCTCAACCCACCCAGAAGAACGAATAGGTATAGGTTTCTGTTTCTGATAGGTTTCTTAAATTCACTCATCTACTCTTTCTCTTTTTTTGTGAGGCAATGTAGTTAGCCATGGTTGGAGCTCATTCTCCATACCAAAAGTACAGATTGTCATTGTTATTTTTTCTGCTAAGCAAATGCTTTTCTAACAGAATGTCCTATTAATCCTCCTAATAATACCATTCCTGGGCATGTACTGAATGTGAGTTGCTATAGATTGGGAAACTCCCAACGGAAGTTTTTAGAAGCATTTTGTCCAAAGGATATATGGAAGTGACGAGAGTTCCCATCACAGACATGTTAGGTCATCAATAGCTGGCTAGGACTTGAGAGGGTTCTCTAATATTTTCAAACTTCTGGGGATGGTTACCTAACATATTGGCAGTGCTAGCTTTAGTTCTTGACCTATTACTTTTTTATACATGTTGGGATACGGGCTGCCAGGCTAGCTGCTGAAGGAAGCAGACCCCCACCACCCTCCACATCCCCCCACCCCACCCCCCAATCCCATCCTATCCGATTGCATAGAAGCATGCTGCAGTAGTACTCTCTGCTTCTAATACACTCCAAAGATATTCAGAATTCTAACAATATCTTTAGTATTCACCCCTTGAGTAAAAGTACTAATATCAAATTTCGAATTCTAATATCAGTCATTTTCAGTCTACATGTAATCGTCCTTTTGCTAATTTTTTTTTTTTTTTTTTACTTTATATAATTTGTTAAGTAGAAAGTAGGATGTGCACGTGATCAGAGCTTCAGTGATAGGAAATGTATATACTACTACGACCAAAGAACAGTACTACTAGATTCTCACTTGCATTTGGTGTTTATGTTGTATCTTGGTGTTCAATGTATGTGAAATATATCAAAGGCCATAGATTCATGTTTAACAAACTGAAACTTCCGTAGACACTTGAAGAATCAAAGAAAATCAAACTGAGATCATAAGCCTCAGAGTTATCAGGCTTTAATCTCTTGAGTGGTCATTTAAGGCTGCTTTTTTTTTTTCTGATATCGCATGCATTACTTTGATGGTTGATTTGAATTGCCAATGCCCATCACTCCATAGGTTGTAGCACTACAACAGGCAACAGTGGCCAAGGACGTCCTTCATTGTTGACTGCGACAAGAGTTTACTGCTTTACAGCCACCACAAGGACTAATAATGAAAGCCCTGAGAAACCAACATTAATGAAGACACCAGACAGGCACACAGTGGCCCAACTCCTTGCCACATAGCGTATACGAACCCATAGGCCGCTGTAGACCTCTCTCAGTGTACTTTGAGAGGTTGAGTTTGACAGGGCAATGGCCGAAGCCGATTTCGCCATCGTCTTTAATGTTTTTTTCCTCCCGATTTCCAACATTTCCTCTCATCAAATCCCCTCAACACACGCGTCACACCTCCTTCTTTTAGTTTAGTTGAACCTCCCGTCCCCTCCCCACATCAACTACACTTAAATTATCTATTGCTTAGATTTTTAGTTATTTATCCTTCAAAAGTCGTCTCAGCAATCATAACATGGCTAAGACTAAGTGAATCGTGTTTCCGAATTAAGGAATTTACTGTCTCATAAATATGATATCCGACATGTTTATAATAACGTGACCTAATTTGTGGACACCTAGATATTCACATTACATTACGCGCAATAAGCATCGACCACGTTTGCGTTTAAGGATGTTTAAATTTGTAGGTCAGATCAGTTGGATTCCTAGTGACTAATGGAGCAAGTACCGGCATTTTGGCAGTCATACCTGCAATATTCTTCGACTTGGTTTAAGGTTGGCCTATTCGCTTTTCTTGCTGGTTGGACCGTCTGAAATTTGTCTCTAGCCATACTATATATGTCCTGTATTAGTTTCAAACCATCCAATAGTTGATCCATTTATTATTAATCTGAATTTCTGTTCCTTGGCAATATTCCTTTGTTTCTATTCCAGGTACATTATTTCAGTCATCCAAGCTATGTGCCATACTAATTTGCATTATCCCAATAGCCTGAATAGGAGAAGAAAATGTCAATATCTTAAGATGTAAAGGGTTCCTCTAGTGGTGGAAAAAAAAATTCTTCTCTGTCGGTTTAAAGTGTTTCAAGCGGTCTAGATATATAGGAAACAGATTTTCGACATAATGATTTCGAGAGTGATTTTGATTCAACGGAGATTACCTAATTTTAACAACATAATGGAACTTTCTTGCCTGCATGGACTTTGTTGAATATATGTAGAGATTGTTAGATAAGATGGTTAGGTTTGAGTAAAAACCCTTATGCACTTCTTCTCCACTGCTTCAGTTGATTGATTAGTGGTCTAAATGTGCTCCGCTAAAAGATAAAATATTTAACATCATCTACTTACTTGCTTGGTTCTTTCTTCTTTTATGTCAAAGATGTTAGAAAATTCAATGCATGCATATTAATATTTCTAAAATTCACAGCCCTCTATGGAGAAACGCCACATTTGTAATATTCCTAGGTATTCTCTTCAAATGCCTTTGCCCATCTGCATATAAGTTTTATCCCCCTTAACTTGTATTCTTTACTGAAGCAATAAGCATACAATCTATGTAACCTCCTCCTTTTTGGTCATCTCATCCTCATATATCAGAACTTGAGGAAACAAAAGTTGCAGACTTCAGAGTCGCGGTATGCAATGTATGAGTATGACGAGGAAGAGGATTCTTGTGAGGACCTGTCAGGCAAAAAAATTCTAGTGGCAGTGGTTTAGAGGTTGCAGAACAGCCCAAAGTTGAGAGCGAGAGTCTGTGCATTTGTGTGTTGTTTCTTAGAGAGATTTGAAGGCTACCATTATTAAAGGTTTAAATATTCAAATTAAGCTCACACCTATAAGTTTAAGTTTTTAAAAAAGTGGTAAACTTAATATGGTATCAGAGTTATAATGACCCAATGATCCAGTTTCGAATCTCCCTCATGTCGTTTAATTAAAAAATAAAAAAATTATTATTTAATCCGTTCAAGCGTGCGAGGCTCCTGTGGGTAACGTTGCAAGTGTGTTGCGATTGGCATTAGGTGTAGGGTCCGACCTACACATGATCGGCCTTGGCCCATGGGATGGGAGTTTCATGGTACGTAGTTCGTTTACAGTGGTTTACTCGTACAACCCCCACTCTAAATTCCTAATGAACAACTAAATCACATATATACAATAAACCCAAAATTCTCTTAAATATTTTAATCCTTAATTTATTTATATAAATTAAAATCTTGAATATGCAACTTTTGTTTGGAATATATTTATCCAAAATTTGATAATTATATACTAATTTGAAGTCCTACATAATGAAATTGTCATGAGAGAAATATACGGAAAAAAAATTAATTATAATGCTTTTTTATTTTTTTAAATCTTCATAAATACTATTCTTCTAATATATTTTTTAAAAAGTTAAATGTCAAGTATTGTTGATGAAAAATTAAATGAGTAATTATCATTGATCACCTCTACCTTTTCCCCCTTTTTTACTCATATGAGACGTTTACCATTTTTTTCTTCTCTCACCCTTAAGTTTTGAAAAAATCTTTTCTTAAGTCTTCCAGTTAAAAATTCTGTTAGTTAATATTTATTAATCTCTATATTTCAATAAATTTATCATTTTACCCTTACTAATATATAAAAAATAACTAATTTTTTAAGGACAATATTAAGTTAAATGATCAAATTTCACTTAAAATAAATACCAATATATGTTAATATTATCTATGAAAAAGTAATTTTAATATGTATTAAGCTAATTTGATAATATAATTTAATATTATTTTTTTAAAATTAAATCATTTTTATATATGTAAGTAAGGGTAAAATAGTAAATTTATTGAAATATAGAAATTAATAGATGTTAACTAACATAATTTTTAACTGGAGGACTTGAGAAGAGATTTTTTTAAAACTTAAGGATGAGAGAAGAGAAAAAGGGTAAACATCCTATATGAGTGAAAAAAGAAAAAAAAAATAGAGGTGATCAATGATAATTACTCAAAATTAAATTAAAAGTAAAAAATATTATAGGAATTAAACGGGGTTTATTGAAAAAATAAAAATTAAAAATTTTAATGGAGTGAACTTAGAGATAGGATTTGAAGAATAAAAAAGTGGGGGTTGGATACATCTATACTTTATTTATTAATTTATGATGCCTCAACTCCAAACCAATATCTCCCTTACAGTTGGTATGCATTGGGCATTAGGCGGAAAACCTGAACTAGTATTAAAAAAATACGCTTAAATGGGCGACAGTGTTTCTTTTAATCCTTCTCTACCTATCTAAAATGGAAATAAATGAATAATATGTGGACACTGGACAATATGGCTTTGGATAGTTCAAAAAGTTGCGACTTGCAAGTCGTCAGCTTGTGTTGGATAACCCATCCACCCACCACTCAACACCACACTGCCAGTACACCTAAATTTAATTAAGGTTGACAAGAAGAAGAAGAAGCTCATTTGCCGCCGGACTATATACACCAAACTTATAATTTGTACTACTTACATATGGACATATATAGTCGCTACAAACTCTTAACTGGAAACTCATGATCTAGTAAAATATTGTAACTGAGTATAATTCAGTCCTTCCAAAACAATGTAGATGAACTTCCATCCATTTCCAAGGATTTCTTAATCAATTAGATTTACGTATTCTTACTAATAAATTTGTGGAACATGGACACGAGTAACGTGGACAAAACAAACACTAATAGTTTGACATTTGAGAATTATTTACCATGTGGTGATGACTCTCCCTCTGATGGGTATTTAGGCTCAGCTCAGGCGTGGAGGATCCAAGAACTCCAAAATTAGGTTTGTTGTAGATTCCCATTTGGATTAATCTCAACCAATCATTTCATTTTCCCCAATAAGCCAAACAAAAAAAAGAAAGACTTAAACGTTGCAGTGGCTTTGCTCATGGTAGCCATGGTCGTTTTGTTTGTTAATTGAACAGAGATGTCAGCTGCAACAAACATTTTGTATCAACCCACTTACAGAATTTTAGCTTGTCGCTCTTTTAAGCTCAAGTCTTTGAAACCCAGTTTGTTGGTTCGATTTTCTAGCAGGAACTCCCTTTTTTATGGTGGGTTTGTTTCTAGAAACATGACTGAAATGGTTAAAACGTATTCGTTTGGGAATGGTGGAAGTGGTAGTAATGTTGAGGAAGATGTTAGAGTGCTTGAACAAGAATCTTTTATTGATGGATCGTCTCAGTTCGTGGCTGCTGGTCTGGAGTCGACGCTTAATCGTCTGGTTTGTATATCTTGTTTGTTACTTGTCAATCTTTCGTTCCTATTATGATTGTGTTTTGTGGGTTTGGATTCTCTTTTAATATTTAGAAATCATTTGCTTAAAGTTGTATTCTGTTGTGTCGTTGATCAATAGAGTAATTTGGTGAAGTGAAGGTTTTAACTTTTAATCTAGTTTATCTAGTCCTGTGCCTTCGAAACAGAGAAACCTATAGTTGGGAAGTTAATAGATTCAAGATTGATATTGGCTGTCTAATACTGAATTTAAACGCTTATTTGCTGTTGCTGACAGAGCAAGTGGATTGTTTCTGCATTATTTGGAGCTGTGGTTATTTGGAGACATGATGCTGAAGCTTTGTGGGCTCTGATGGGGTCTGTTGTTAATACCATACTTTCAGTTACACTCAAGAGGATTCTAAACCAAGAGAGACCTGATCCCACTTCAAGATCAGATCCTGGGATGCCTTCTTCTCATGCACAATCCATTTTCTACTTTGTCACCTATTTTGTTCTCTCAAGTAATTGCTGGCCTTTAATACCATTTCCTTTTATAAAATTTTCATGTTTTTTCTTGAACGAATAGTTTTGGTTGATTAATAATCTATATTTGTATAATATTTGAAGCCTTGTTAGGCTTTACATAAGTATTTTGGTTCCTGCCCAACTTAGAAGGAAAGCAGCACCAGAAATAAGAAGAATAATTTGAACACATTTTATAAACTGCTGGCTGCATAATCTGTAGGAATATATTCAGTTTCCAAAATTTTGAACTTCCAACGAATCAACATGTTGACAATGCGTTAATATTACATAATCTAGAATGTGTTCTACTTTGGTCTTACATTATCTCGAATGTAGAAAACTGCAGCTAGTGGAGTTCCTAAGACATATTTATAAACAATTCTCTTTCTGTTGTTGCAGTTGTGGAATCGCTGGGTTTAAATGAAATTTCATTGGTGATCAGCGGGCTTGCCTTGGCAGTTGGTTCATATCTTGTAAGTATGATAATCTGGTTCCTGTAGTGTAATATCAGTGCCCTATATGAGACTACAACTTGATGCAGCTGCCAGCCAGTTTCTAGTACATTATTACCAAATCTAGTTTTATGAAATTTTAGTAACCTGTGAATAATGGGAGACTGTTATGAATAGTTGTTGAGGTATTCACAGCAATCCTAAACAACCATTCTCCATCTGACAGGAATACCCAATTTTGATAAACATATATCTTGAGTCAAGATTTGTCCTATTCTTTAAAAGTAACATAGAACTTCATATGCATAAATTCTGGTGCAGAAAGATAGTGACAAAAGGTACACCTGAGTATCACATAACAGTATGTGGTGACCAGGAATTTAGTTATATACCAATTGCGCAATCTTGTTTTGCATATGTCTGTGTGACTGAATCATGAACATGTTTTCTTTTTTCTAGTTACTCTCTAGTTTTAGATTATTCAGAGCCTATAGTCATTTTGTGAAAGTTCAAAAGTGTAGTGAAGTCATAAATTAGTGTAAGGTATTTGTCATTTTACTACAAAGAGAAAACTTAGGTTTCTTTCCTGCATGCCCAATTTCAAAAAGAGTATTTAACCAAAGTGGTTGCTAGTTAGATCATGCTGAACAAAATCAATAATGTCCAACAGATGCATGAGTAAAGTCATCATCAGAAAAACGTGCACTCTGTTATGTGTCTCTGATTTTCTCCCAGAAAGTATTAACTGAAAGATGATACTGAACTCAGATGAAACTGAAATGAATAGATTGCTTATGTTACCTTGTTGTCTGTGATTGCAGTCGTGGCTCCGGGTCTCACAACGACTTCATACCATGAGCCAAGTGGTTGTGGGTGCTGCTGTAGGGTTTCTGTTCTCCTTTTTGTGGTTTTTGTCATGGAAATCTTTTGTGCTGGAAGCATTTCTTTCGGATCTTTCAGTGCGGATAATAGTTGTATTGGGGGCTGCTCTATTTTGCCTAGGCTTTGTTGTATATGTGATTCGTTATTGGTTTAGAGATGGACGGTGAAGTTAGTAAGCAGATAATTTTGTTAGTCTTGAGCACATAAAAATTTCATGGCTGAAATTGTGCTAACACCTCTGGATAAACTGCAAAATGTTAGTGCACACTCAAGCAATGGCTTGAAGTTCTTTTGGATTTGATGATTTGATGGTGGCAGTAGCAATGAAACTCCGGGTAGGAACTGTCATCTGTTTACAATCTTCTTAACTCTAAGGTGTTGGTCAATCAAGTTTTAAACTTAAGCTGCCAATCAAATGGTTAGAAAACTTTAGACTTGAGCAATTTAAGTGATGTACAGCTCTCAATTTAGGTTTTTAGACTGCTGAGCATGTGAATGTAAAAACATTAGAGAAAGTTTGTAAGACTAAAATTGGGCGGTTTCTTTATAACCGAAAATGAAAAATGAGAGGATTCAATTACATGGTTATGGAAGAAAAACTAAAATTAAAAGAAATTGCACAATCTGGTAATGGGATGAACAGGTTGTTGGGGTTGATCTTACTTTCGCTCATCCCAAAAGCGAATTAGTAAGGTAAAATCAATCTTAGATACTAATAAATCAGTGAAAACGGTCAATTCTTTTTCAGCAGCTCAACCAGTATTGACTTGTCCGACGTCAATCTCGTTATCGGAGTTTCACCAACTGATGTTCACGTAAACGGTAAAAAATCTGGGATTTCAATAACTTGTTATAGTTAACATGGTGGGAAAGAAAACCACTTTGCCATCAACAATATGTACCTTCCTCCAATCTTGGTATCCGTAAAACCGAAACATAACTTAAGTCTTCAGAAATCGACGTGCTCGAATGCTGCATCACTTTGATCTCAAGAATCCTGCTAAAAGAATCTGGATTCTTGAGCCGAACAATATTGTTCAGAATTGGCTGATAGGTTGGAAAAGTGAAACCACTACAATGTACCCTTTCAGAACTGCACGACAGCACGATTGCATAGGAGAAAACCATGCCTATATGATCCTCTGAACTGATTCATAGAATATACGACATATTTGGTGGTGGTTTAACATTTTAAGCTGCATATGGAGACTCCATGATCCATCTCATTTAATTTCACGAGCCTTCAACAAGGATGCCCCAATTCTTTGCTTGTGCTTGCTCCTAATTCATGATTCCTAACACCCTTGTTCTCTAGACCAACATACTTACGTTAACAAAAAAAACTCAGCTTCTTGCTGCGTTTGTAATAGTTCGCCGTAGTTTTAATAAGCAGCCTCAAATAAGCAATGACGTTAACAGGAGTAGTCTCAATCTGCAATGAAAAATTGAAATACTTTACCTTCAGCTAATCTTCAACATGATACAGAAGAGAATCCAATTCGTGAATAGAAACCTCAGCCCTTGAAGCTAGTAAGTCCAACACATGGTATATATCTCCACTCTGAGGATGACAACGATCACCAGCAACAAATTTAGAAACTTGATCCTTTATCTTAATCCAAGACCATCCAGGCTCTTTAATTACACCCTTTGATCTCATCATCTTCCTTACTTCTGCTGCTTCCTTCCATCTCCCTTTGGCAGCATAAATATTAGCAAGGGTAATATGAGTCCCTGCACAATTTGGATCTAATTCAAGAATCTTCTCTGCGGTACGTCTTCCGCAATTAATATCACCATGGACCCTACATGCTCGAAGCAGGGTTGACCAAACAACATCATCCCGTTGATGAGGCATACTTTTGATCATGTTCTCAGCATCAGCAAGTCGTCCAGCTCTGCAAAGGAGATCAATCATGCAGCCATAATGTTCTTTGGCAGGAGTAACCTGGTACTCTTTACTCATCAAATTGAAGTAGTGGAAACCAAGATCAACTAGTCCCACATGACTACAAGCAGTAAGAACACCAATAAAGGTCACAGAGTCTGGTCTCAGCCCAACCCTGGGAAGCTTCTCAAATAAATCAATGGCTTCTCTACTGTAGCCATGTTCAGCATACCCATTAATCATGGCCGTCCATGAGATAATATCATCACTTTCAGTTTCATAGAAGATTTCTGAAGCATCTTTTATACTCCCACATTTTGAATACATGTTGATTAGAGCACTTTGTATCATAGCTGCGTTTTCTAACCCAATGGACAGTACATGAGCATGGAGTTGCTTCCCCTGCTCAAGAATTGCCATATTTCCACATACACTCAGCACACTAGCAAAAGCAAACTCATTAGGCTTTGGTCCTTCCCTTCTCATCAATGATAGATACTCAAAAGCTTCTTCTCCACAACCTCCTTGGGAATACCCGGCAATTATAGTGCTCCATGAAATAATATCTCTCCTGCTCATTCCTTGAAATACAATTGAAGTTGAAGTTAACTGCCCACATTTCGAATACATGGTCATGATGGAATTGGCCACCGACAGAAAATCCACAAGACCTAAACGTAAAACATGGGCATGTAACTGCTCGCCCCATTTAATTCTTGCAAGGCCTGCGGAACCAGAGATTACTGCAGCAAAAGTATACTCATTAGGTTTCACATCTGATTCTCGCATTCTGAAAAATGCTTCAAAAGCATTTTCTTCTTGACCCATTTGGACGTAAGTTGTTATTATTGTTGTCCAGGAAACCACATCACGTGTGCTCATTCTTTCAAACAAACACAAACCGTAGTCTAGTTTCCCGCATTTGTTATACATTGTAGCGAGAGAGTTAGCTACAAATGAGCTCACATCAAAACCTCTCTTTATCGTGTGGCTATGAATCTCCCTCCCATAGTTCAAAGCACCCAAATCAGCACACGCCTTCAATGCAATAGCAAATGTGTACGAATCACATTCCACTTTTGATCTCCACATTTCGGAGAAGTGAACCAACCCCTCCTTATTATAACCAGCACGAACAAGCCCGGTAATAATAGCAGTCCATGATACTACATTTTTCATAGGCATTTCTTCAAAAACTCGACAACCTAGGTCAGTTTTTCCAGTTTTCGTGTACATATCCAAAAGAGCGCTACCCACGAAAACTGAGTTCACTAAACCAGTTTTAACGGTGTACCCATGTAATGATTCTCCAGAATTAACATTCACATTGTGTGCACAAGCCTTGAGTGCGAGGCTAAGTATAAAGGGGTCCATGTTCATTTCAGGCTCAACCCACATCCTTGAAAACAATGTCAACGCTTCAGTGGAGTCCATTGCATTGACATAGCCAGAGATAACTGTGGTCCATGAAATCTCATCTCGGTGCGGCATCTTATCGAACATCTTGCGAGCATCATGTAGATGACCCGTTTTCACCAGTTCTTTTAGCTTATAATTAACTTCCGGCATATTTGCATGACAAGGTAATCGGGTTTCCAGGTAAAGTTGGCCTGGTTTCGGAGGAAAAATCCAGATGTCTCCATCTTTGATGCAAGAGATGGCTGAAGTCGTGAACAGTCTCCTGATACGAGGCCTACTTGATAGAAGCATGTTTGCGTTAGAACAGCCGCCATGCAGGGCACTTAGCTTCAAAGAGTTGGTTGGAACATTTTCTCAACTTTATTAGGGATTTTAGAAACGAGTTTGTGGCCCAATAGGTGAAACAATCAATAATGCGAAACTATCCTGGGCCAGAGAGCCCGGTCTTTACTTTAATTTGTGCAGTACAAGACTTTTCTAAATGCACTCATTATTTATTTATTTAAAAAAAAAAATTCTATCTAAAATACACAAACTATTAAAAAAATCAATATAGTACGTAAAAAGATAATATTTCAATGTTCTTTTTTTTCATTATTTAATTGTATTGGTTATATAACTTTATGAAACTGTTTACATTATTGTGAAAATTTAATTATTCAAATTTTAAAATATTAAGTGTTCTTCGTATAAAAAGGTCTAAAAAGCATTTTTCAGGGGTTCATATATCTACTCTTTATTTATCTATTTATTTATTTATTTATATTTAGTAGTTGATTTTTGAATTGTGTAGGTGTTAGTTAATTTTGGCTAACATTTTCTTCAAAATTGCAAAAAAAATTTTAAAAATAAAAATTTCGTGAAAAATCTTTAGGTATGAATATATTGGATAACATATGTGTGTGGTGATTGTGAAAACAAATAGAATACAAGCTCACATTTCTCTATTATTATCCTATTTTAAACAGATTTTTTCTTTTATGATATATAACAACTATTTTCAAAACTATCCTAGTTAAAATAACTGTATTTTAAAAAGTAATTAAGTGACAACTGCTACTTCTGTATGTGAGAGAGAGAAAATTGATGGCATAGAAGAAAAAACTTGATTAGTTAACCTCGCAATTAGTCTTCAACTAATCATTTATAAACTTAAAGTTTGATTGTTTAAAACCTTTAATTTCAACCAAAAGGTCAGGGGTTGAAATTTAATCCTCTAGATTCCCCATGATATCTGCCAGTTTCTTGACCACAATGTTGCGGGTTCCGTATAACCCTAGGATCCTTAGAATTTTGTAGCCATAATTTTCTTGGCTGCAATGTTGCAGGGCTGTGGAAAATAGGCAAATAGCCCCAACATAGAAACTAACCATCTGTTTAGACTAATATCATGCTACAACCAAGTTTAAGGCTTTCAATTCTTGTCATTGCCTTAAAAAAGAGTTTTGCAAACGACTCATGTCAAGACAACTGCAGAAACATAGATATTACACATAACTTTAAGTCATAGTTGCCCTCCTGGACGAACAACAATCATCTCTAAGAGAACCCAATTCACAAAACCTCACCACTTAAAAGTTTAAATGAGTAAAACTTAAATATGTCACATAAGCAAATGCATCTTTTCAGTTTCCAATATGCCTTCCCCTGTTTCTGCCCTGCCACTTACCCCTTCTATTGGCCCTTGCCCTCTTCCACCTCTCCACATTTCTCATTCTTGTAAAAATCTTACCAATTTGATACAGCTTGTGAGACTGTTGAGCAATCACATTAGCTGTAGAAGGGCTCTGGCTCAAAACTATATCATAACCATCGCGAAAAGAGTCCATGCCTTCAGTTAGGAGTTGCCAAAACAGGCCCCCAGCTGCTGCACCTCCTCTCTTAGCTGATGAATATATATGGTAGTAGACACTGTTGAACATTAGGTCTCTCTGGTAATTGTTGTAACCAGGATCTTTCCAGGATTTCCCGAATTCAGTGACAAGTATTGGCTTCCGAAGAATGTATTGTGCATCTTGGAAGTGGGTGTTGAGCCAGTTGTTCAAGAAAGAAAGTTGGTATTGATCATTTGATCCAGAAAACCTGTTCATGCAACAAAGCTATTTACAATTCCATTTAAGAAAACATGGCAAAGCTCTGGATTAAAAAATGTTGGCAAAGCTCTGGATTAAAATATGTTAACTTTCTCCATGTTTGACAATGTTTATGATCTCATTTTAAATGATTTACTTCCAGACACCAACTTATGCAACATAATTCCATAAAATTAGAACACTATGTTAGATTATAGTCTTAATAGGTAACCATTACCATTGATCAGGATATGAATGAACAGTTGCAAAATCAATGCCAGGAATCCGGTTATTAGCAATGAAGTCCGTTCTAATGTCAAGATTAGGATTGAGTCTCTTCCTTTGAGGTGTTGATTGTCCATAAAATCCCTCTAAACCAGCTTCCAGCAAGTGATTTCTGTCCAGGGACTTCACATAGGGAGCCATTTCCATTATCCAAGCCTAATTTAGAGCAGCAATTGCAAGATTAAACATGAATTCCATGAAGACAAAAGTCAAAACTGAAATCATAATGCAGTTAGAAATAGAGCTCGAAAGAAGAAAATAACTTTTGCCAACTGTGACATTGATTAATATTGGGGTCTAAACCTCAGGTAGGTGGTGTTAAATGGCGGTGGGTGGGCAACCCTTAATGGCTAACCAAGAAATGATTTGCATATTGTAATAAAAATGGACACCAAATTCATTTACATACAAATAAACCGCAAGAGGCCTGAGTGAGAATACATCAAGCTCAAAGATAAGCATAAATTATAATGCTAATGGACGGTAATTGAAGCTTGATAGGAAATGTAGATCAAGGATTTGCATAACAAGAAGAGGGGAGGTTATTAACCTGAATGGTCCTTCCAGAGGGATCTGATGTGCATCTAGGTTCATTCATAAGCTCCCAGGCCATAATTGTTGGGTCATCTTTGTAGTGAATTCCAGTAAAGCTATTGTATCTGTTAAGAACAGTCTGTAGAAGAGCAAAGACACAGTCATATATCTCATCTCCCCACAAAGGAAGAGGCTCTGAAATTCTGCATTATCATGATTCAACAGAAATCCTTTATCCAGACGGAGAGGAAACTTTAATGACTACAAATGTTACTTTTTCTGAAAAAATAAAATAGAAAATATTATGCAGCATATTGAAAGTGTAAATTTGCGTAATTTTTCTACTGACCTTCACATGATTCTTGTAGTAACCCTTAACAACAGGGTTCCTAAAGAAATCATCATCAGATGTCAAGTACTGTCCTTGACTTCTAGCCCAATTCACATACTGCTTCTTCCCTCCAAAACTGTCATAGTTATTGGCCAAGCTGAATATGAGTTTGATTCCATACCTTCTGGCCTCAGCTATGACAAAATCCAATCCCTGCAGTCACCAAACAAAAAAGTAAAGAACTTGAAAGATTTGAAAGAACAAAGAAAATGGTCCGAAAAGAGAAAAAGTAAGTGTGAGAAAGACCTTAAACATTTGCTCATTATAGGAGCCAGGAGAATACTGTAGAGGTCTATAACCACCATCACTGAAAGCCCAAGTTCTAGCCACAGTGAGGCCATGGCTTGCAGCTTCATGAAAAGCAGTTGAAACTTTGGATCTCTGAGATGGGTCAGAAGCCATGTACATCAACCAGTAGGCATTGAAACCATTTGCATAGTAAGGATTACCATTCAACAGAAAATGCGCTCCTCTGGTTCTGACGAAACCATCTCCTGCTTCAACATGGATGTGACAAGATTGCTGGTGGATCAGAAAGGCCAAGAAAAGAGCAAAGGCCAAATGCTTCATCTCTGCCTCTCTGTGAGGGGAGCAAAGGAAAGGTGTAGATAAATATAGAGTGGGGCGTTGTGATTGAATGGAGAGCAAAAGGTGATGGCAATATTAAAATTACACTTCGTTAATGCTAAGTCCTTCCCTGAGCGATGTAAAAATGCAACCATTAATTCCTACTTTCTTGTAGTCATTTTTAGTTCTTGTCACAATTTACAAACATGACTGTTCTTTTTATTTTTGAGTCACATGGATCCATCATCATCAATTTCATGTTGACATGATAACAAGTGGGAATCGATTTATTTACTTATTTATTTCAAAGAAGATATAGGACATGATAGTTCAATTGTGGGTCTCCAAATATGATGAAAAGTAGCTATGTAATCTCTCCTCTCAAGAGATAGTTTAATTCAGAAGAATGAAATGGAGATAATATAACCGGGTTCAATTTGTCTAACGTAGAAAATTCTTAAAATAATTTAATTAATTATAGTTATTTTATATGAGTGTTAGTGTTTATTTTAACACATACATAGATTTGTTTATTAGTTACCAGAAAAAGAATGGATCTTCATGTATCACAGTATTGTTAAAGGAAAAGATTGGTCTAATGTCGTTTTGGATTTTAAAGCAAGCAGGTCCTCCACAACTGTATCAATTCTCACCAACCAAAAAAGCATCCAGAAGGCTCTTAAAACCTTTTTCTACTTGTTTATTAGCTAGGAGCAAAGCTTTACGGCCATGATTGTTTTAACACTACTTCATGAAGGTATACCGATCACCTTGCTCATGGCCTTCACAGAAGCCCCAAAACAAATTCACCACATAAAATATAATCCCAAAATCTATCAATGTCATTCATTCTGATACCCACCACACGCGGCGCAACCTTGTGGTTTTCAGGGTGAACCCATGTGAGGAGTAGCATTCTAATCCCCAATACTTGGTCCAAATAGGTTCACATATGGGTTGGTTAAGGTCCCACTATAACCTTTTCCCATTGAATATCACAGTAGAGAGCATGTGGCACTGCTCCCAATTTTCAGTATTTGTTCATAAGTAATGTTCCATCCTTTTGTGCTCTTTCAATTTCAAGCAACTCACATACGTAAGGCCACCGTCGAAGATTTTAAAATTGCTACTGTCACATTCCATATAATATAATTTAAAGGGAGAGGAAAGAAAACTCTGCACTAGCGGATTACTTTGTAAATCGTAGCCGACAGCCGACAGCCTAATTGGCGCGATATGCGGATTAGAAGACATGCAGCCTGGGATGTCTGATCGTTAACTGAACTAGACAGGATAGTGATGGATTTCAAAATCCAAACTGAGATGGCGGTGTTTGTTACATGGGCCCAATGGGGCAGATTTGCAACCCAGATACTAGAATGGGCTTCAAGTAGTCATATAGATTAATAACAACCTCATTAACATGTTAATCGTCCACCGGAGATGAATCTTCATAGTGAAGATAAGACATCGGACACTAAAAGCAACAAAATTTAAACCAAAATTGAAAGCTTTTTACAATCATCCAACCATTTTGACTTACATTGTACAACAACAAATTCATAAAATTCCACTTCAATAGGCTCGAATTCTTCCCCCGTAGCCATAGTAATTCAAAAGGCCTTCATCTTGCCTCCAATTCTCTTTTACTTTAACTTCAATCTGTTCCATGAATGAGTTTTGAAGTGAATATTTTCCAACTCACAAACAGCTAACAAGAATTTCTGATAAAATTCAAGTCTAATTCAGAAGCCTAGTGTCCCAATAATTAGTAATCATATCTACAGATTATTATTATTATATACGGGTTGGAGTTCAATTTGGTACCTCCAGGTAGACTTTCTTCTGTAAAAAATCTTCAATGTCCAACCGAGAAGCCATTGCAAGTAGTTTTAGGGCCTTCCCTCCCTAAAGTTTGATGAACAAAGGTCAGAGAAACCACATCAAAGGCTGTGTTAGTGTGTGCCGATGGAGATGTTTATACTCCAGATTAAGTTACTTTGAGAACCATCAAATCAATGTTCAGGATAAGGTATGCGATTACTAGGAATGGAAAACTAACCCTGCCTCAATGGGTCAGGTTTATCTTGGTCTGGAAAAAGGTTACTGCATACTAAGAACTATTATATAGAATAAAGTAATTCTAAATACCCCACTTACAAGCTCATTAGCCCCATCCAATTTTAAGTGAAGATAAAATTGTTAATATCGATTTTGTTTAAGCAAAGAGACAGCATGCATTGTTTTTATTTATTTTCTGAAAGAGGAGTTCTATCGATACTGGTCATCACTCATCAGCACCTAACTACTTTTTTGGATGGGGTTTGGTGAAGGGAATTTCACTAGCTCGTCTTGAATCATGAAGAGGGGAGTTGGTGAAGAGGATATCACTAGTTCATCGATCATGACGGGGAGCATGGTCCATGAGAAGTTGATTTGTTGATTAAAGATTGCGTGCTTATGTATATAAAAAGAGGAGATAAAAATGGCTAACAGTGATTCTGAGAGAGAAGATTAGAATGTCGGCAGAAATTTTCATTGATCTCCAGAGATTTTTATCTCATTCCATTTCTATGGCTTGACAAATACCAATGACCAGAATTAAAAATTCATAGTTTCTTAGTAAAACTCCACTTTGACAAAATTCTAGTACAACTGAAAAGGAAAAACTGTTTTAACTCATTTTTAAGGTGATGAAGGGGAAGAGGCAACGGCACTGGGGGGCTGAAGACAGAGAGTTATTTATGAGACGAGAGAGATGGGATAAGCTGTTTGAGCCAAATGTACCTTAATTATTAATTTATCTTTTTCTATTATGATTCTATCCCTCTTTAAATTGAAATTGAGCAATCAATTGGGGGTCAATTAGAATATCTCCACAGAATAACATATGAAATTCTACTGGCAGCATCTTAACTGTTGCAGGCCAATGCACATTAAGAACAATAGAATGCATTATCTGCTTCATTCTAAGGGGGCTGGATCCTAGATTGCTGTCTGGGCCATAATAACACTCTTTTTTGCAATGATATAGGCTTATAGCCTCCACTTGCTCCCATCTTGTTTTTCCTGCCTCTTGGCCACTCTAATCTACTCCAGATACAAGCCACATTGCCTATTTCATCACATTACTATAAACCACACCAGTCAACTCAAGGGGAGCATAAAAAATTTATGAAATCAAAGCAAGGGCAAAGGGAAGCCATATGATTAAAAGAACCGACTTACTTTTCCAATCAGAATTATCTTTTGCGTATTTTTCTCTACAAGAATCTCCACTTGTATAAAATCTTTGGCAGCTGGCCGAGTTTTGTAGCTTATGACATTGACCTAGAGAATTCAGATATCAGAAACAGAATTTCTGCAGTACTGCTCAAAAAGTTGTAGATGGAATTAAAATATGCAAGTAAAGGCAACAATTTTTAATTACATACCTGACATGCATAAGGTACTTCATCACGGTACTGCATAAAGATCTTTTCTCTAATGATCTCAGCTACAAAGAATCTCTCTGGGTGCTCACTAACAATGTCCTAAAACTCAGAAGTACAACAAGATAAGCATTCACATCAAGGAGAAACTAATCTGCTGCACTTACTAATAACAGAGAATGATGTGAAATATTAATATGCTGACAATTACTAGATTAGAAAAGACCACAAACAGATATTAAATGTCAGGTGACTTTCATCTTCATTTTCACTTTTTGCCTTTGCCAATCTCCTTGTACAATTTGAAATTTCAGACATAAATAATATTGTCTCTTGATCATCAACAAATTTTTTAAACACTTGAGATAAGGCCAATACGAAGTAAAAAGGATCAAGTAGAGTGCAGTAAAAAGACTAGTGATGCTCTTTTCTCAATTAAAGAAGAGACAACCAAATACATTAATCTAACTATCCTCTTTCTACATACCTTTGGATAGTAAGCTGGCCCAACAGGAAGTTTTGATAATATCCAATCCTTGACATCTTCCACACCATGACCATATTTTGCACTGACAGGTATGACCTCATCAACATCTGTAGATTTCTCATACCACTGCAAAACATGTGAAGTTGTTTAGGACATAAAGTTGTTGAAGCAAACAAAAAAAATATAAGAAACATAAATGGAATGTAAGTATGTAACCAATGGGATGTCAGAGCAATTACAGAAATGAAAAGGAGCATATGCATTATCGAACAACTGGTGGGTGCTAAGTTACATGGTAAAACATCTATCAACAGGCTATGACCTCAAGTTTTTTTGCAATTTCACCAGGCTTGATCAAATCCTTCTTATTCAACACCAATAGAATAGGCAATTTATCTTTGAGGTCTCCAACACCTTCTTCCAAAACTTCGTCAATCTAGATTTGATTCAAGTAAACAAAACAACATATCATAATTGGTCCAATGAAAAATAAACACATAAACCAAAAAAAAAAAATGAAACATACATTTCCAGGAGCTTTACATGCATCAACAAGAACTATAACACAGTCAGCATTAATCCCAGCATTACGAACATTCTTCATCATCATAGCATCCAATTTGTGCATTTTCTTCTCAATAACACCAGGAGTATCATAAAGTATCATCTGAAAGCAAAACTCTAGTCAATAAAAGTTGAAGTAGTTACACAAGTGTCAAAACACTCGCACTAGAAAGAGAGTGAGAGAAGTGAAAAAAAAAAGTTGGAGCAGAACCACTAGAAGCACTAATGAGCAAATAAGATAAGATTTGACATACACTTAGATGAAATATACAAATCCAGTGTTTAGAATCAAATATTAATGTTTAGTCTTACCTAATAGCTTTAGCTTTTGGTTCAAGCAATTTCTTAACATTAGAACTAAAGTTTTCAAAATCTAGTCCCCTTATCCTCACATCACTTTTTTCAATCAAGCCACTCAGTCTCGGTTTCTAAGTGAGGGAGCCTACAAGACTCAAATATTAATGTTTTATCTAAATGATTGAAATTGTGTCTTCCAACTTCAGTTTACAGTTCCTCAAAGGGCATATCTGGGCAAATTATATATCATTATGTAACAACAATAAAGCATAAGACTATTAACTAACAAAAATCAAACCTGATAATCTGGACCAGAACATATACCAAGAATTCGATGCCTTGTCGTTTGAGGCTTATCCGTAACTATTGACAGCTTTTGGCCGATCATTTGGTTAGCTAGCGTACTCTTACCAACATTTGGCTTTCCAAGTACAGCCACATACCCTGCAACTCACCCACATATTCATAAATTTTTCATATAAACGTGATTGCGGAAAAAGAATTGGTGGGAAAACTTTTGAAACGGTAGAAGATGACTCTCATTGTTAAAACTAACCGCTTTTATGGTTAGGGTCAGAGGCGTAGTCTAGTTCTTCCATCTCGTAGTCGTCGAGCACGGCCATGTTTCTGTCAGGTTTCACATTCAGAGACAGAAATGAGGACGCGTCATCCTCAAACACTTCTTCTTCATCATCATCGAAGTCGAGTTCTTGACTATTCCAAAGCTGGTGGTGCTGTTCTTGTTCTGGCAAGAGAAGACTTGAGTGGTGATTGTTCCTACAAGTGAAACTACTTCTGTTCTGGAATCGAATTTGAGTTTCTGGAAATGGGATTTTATGGTAGCAAGGAAAGAGAGTATGAAGAGATGAGGAAACGTGGAGAGTGAGCTCCATTTTTGGAGCTGTACTTCGATGTTTGTAACGCCTGTCTGTTCTTATCGGTTAGGCCTGACGGATAAGTGTTTTTTAATACGATGTCGTATCAATTAACTGCTTCAATAGCGCAATTCAACAAAGAAAAAGGAAAAAATATAAAAAATAATCACCCTTAATAGCAGTTTTGAGTTCTAGGGAAATTGGAAAACGTCAAATAACTTTATCAACTTATCGAACAAATTTGCTCAATTAAATTTGTTAAATTATTCCGAACCTTACTAAAGTTTATCTAATATTTAAAATATTTATCGAATATTGCTAAACACTTAAATAAACGTCAATCGGTTAAACCTTAAATCTCTATACTTCAGAATTTTAAAAGAAACTTCCTAACTCGATCATTTTATAATTCTCTAGAAAACTCAACACATATGTAATCATTATTGTAGAATAGCTTAAATCCACAACTTAATAATCAAAATTTTTCATATGGGTGATTGTCAAATATTACTAAGAAAGAGAATACAGTTTCTGTAAAAGAAATGTCAAAATTCATCGAAACTGTTCATAGAGTACATCGGTCGAACATTGAAAAATATTCGGGTCGACTTCCTGCTACACGGTTTGGTTTCTTTTCCTCAATGGTACCGCCTTCACGCAGAACTAATAAACACCATACCATACCCTCAAAAGAATATATAAAGCACAATTTAAAATAGCAAGAATGTAATCGAGTTCGTATGAAGTACAAGTACTTTGTCGCAGAACTTCAGACTAAATAAATCTGAATATATGATAGATTTCTCATACATGCCGATACAACTACTTCTCTTACAGGACCAGAAATTACTATCCCCTAACTGAAATCCTACTTGCATTTATAAATCACCTTAAGCGAATATCAAATCCGATATACTTTGTTTGAGGGGTTCAGAAAAGACGCACAAAAAACCAAAACTCGGTTGCCATCTTCAAGACAGCTACATAGCGACGCTAGTAAGAACAAAACGATCAAGCTGGTTGTGTTATGTGAACAGGCATGTGCAGTGTATAATGCACAATAAAGCAAAATAAATATTAATTGATAACAACGGCTGATCCAATTGAAATTGAAATTTCATCGCCTCCCAGATAGCCAGTAACGGGCACAACGTGAGACTCCAATTATTTTTTAAGGTAATAGACATCCTCTGCATGCAGAAAAATTGCGACTGCTAAAAGCAAGAGATGCTTGCTATTCACAAGGGCATAAATGACCTTCTTTTTCTCTTTTACTCCTATGGCATGACATCTAAGTTCAACTTCGGATTCAATGCTTAGCAGCATCATCATGCTCAGGTGCAACAGAAGCACTGGTAGAAGATGATCCTTTCCCTGTTGGGAGGTAAGACCATGCTAAGGCTGCACTGCCAAGGGTAATTGCAGTGGCAATGGAGGCCCAAACCCACTTCTGCCTTCTGTTCTTTCTCTGTCTATCACGACGGGCCATATCTATGTAAAACAATAATAATTAAAGAATTATAGAAGTTCAGAATAACACTGAATGCAATGTGATAATATATTCATCCCAAGAGAGATTGTGGCCTAGACTGAAAAGTGGAAATATGAGCATGTTTACAAGCAGCAAAACACAATTTACTCAAACCTTATTTGATTAAAACATTATAACCAAAAAGAAGGTCCACTTATCTAATCTCCATTGTTCTTACTTGACACATTGTATTCCTATCTAATTTATTACTTTGAATTTGGTGGCCTTTATTTTCAACATTGATAACCTGAGATCATCCATAGTAGTAATCAATGGTCAAGAGTTCATGGCTCCAAGGGAGTAGGAAGAAAGACCGTAAAGCACTTAGAGATTGCTCTACCATATACTACCAATAACAGCTCAGGCTTAAAAAAGAAAAATTAAAATGCTTATTGTTTCGCCAGGATTAGGCAAAAATCGAGAAAGTAGATTGACAGAAATAGAACCCCCTATCATGTCACTTCTAGAAAAAAAATCTACAGTGGGATCCATATACCAAGTCATTCTACACTTATTGTTGCAAGCATTAGAAAATTCATTTTGGATATCACAGAAAGGATAACGTAAGATTGATGGAGTATGGCCTAAAACTTGAAAAATAATCCAAAACAACTAATTCTCATCTAAGAAAAAAATAATATTATCCACGGTATAGAATTCTCACCTACAGCTTCCTGGTTCCTTTGAGACATTTCTCGATTCATAGCCTCATAATAGTGAAGCCGATCCCATAATCGGGCAATCTCAAAATTCTTTGCTTCAATCTGAGCATCCATTTCTCCCTGCATCTCAGCCTTTGCAATGCCCCTCCCAATAGATTCTGATACAAATCGAGCAAGATAAAATTGCTGGGAAAGCTCTTCTGCAGCATTGAGATTCCCATCCTCTTCTACAACAGTGGGATCTGCAGGCAGTGTCACTCCAACATGAGCTAACTGTTGTCTAATCCTCTGCCACTGACTTCGCATATCATTCAGAGCTTCTTCTGCTTGCTTCCGCTTCTCTATCTCCATCAGTAAACTCAATCTTATTCCACGCAGTTCAGCCTCAATATCAGATGGACCAGAATGTGGACTACTCCCAGAGGACAGTTCTGTAGGAATTAATACTAGTGAGCATGCAAATTAAGCCACATTGTTTAACCATAAACTGTGATACTTCCAGCTGTTTACATAATGATTTAAGAGGATAATATAAACGAAGAATATCACATTTTTCCATTCTAAGGCAATAATTATATTATATGAAAGGAATTCACCAAAAAAAAATTAATTCCTAAGCAGAAGTACATCTTATACCAAACTTAATGATTACAAGTGTCTGGATCCTCGGATATACATATCAGAACTACCAATGTACAGAACCTTTCAGTGAAATTCTTCAGTATTTAAACAAATTTTTTTGTTGTAAAATCAAACCTTCCTTGTCATCAATAATTTTATGATATAATTTTAACCAAAATGCAACCCTGAGATGTGAACACAAGAAAAGGTGTAAAGCTAAACAAAAGAAGAAACAACCTAACTGATCTGGCAGCAACCTCCATATACTTAAGAAAACAAAAATATACATGTATGTATGCGCATCCAAAAGAGATAATAAACAACAGTGACAGATAAGTAAACCCAATACCTTCCCAAGCATCATAAAACTCTCCCTTTGGAGTAGCTACCTTCACAGAGCTCTCTGCACAGGTATTATCTTCTCCATCAGTGTTACTTGTGACACTCATCGATTCCTGTGGATCAAAGAAATCTTCAAACTCACTGTCTCTGTCTGAATTCACTGCAACAACCAGAGCATCATTTTTCTGGACCAAGACATTACTCATACTGCTGCTTGGGAGTCCCTTTCTACCGCTCTCAATTCCAGTATTACTACTTCCAGACTCACCTTCATAAGCACCATTCACATGCTCCATCTCAGTTGGCAAATCATGGCAACCATTCACATGCTCCTTTGCAGGACTACTGTGGACCTCACTCTTATGCTCCTCTTCAACTGGTCCAGGAATAGTGAAAGTAACAGAAGCACCATCAGTTGGATCAACACTCTTTGTTTCTGCCTCTTTTGCATGAGTCCCATTGAGCTTTCCTTCATCTATTGATTTTTGTTGCAAGGACACATCATCCTGAGAGAAACTCTTCATCAGGCGTGGCCCACGCCTCTTGTGATTGATTATGTATGGTGAAGGAGGGAATGAAGTTGGTGAATCAGGAAGTGGAGTTGACTCAGGAGTGGTATAGAGTGCTGGTTTTAGTAGAGGGCGACTGAATTTCCTTTCAATGATTACTGAAGTACTATTTCCCCTCTCCAGCTTTGAATTAGGAACAGGTTTTGATTTAACTGGAGGCCTTGAATTGGGGACGGGCATGTCATCAGATTTGGACTCTCTAGGTTCTATAAGCCTTTCGAAAGCTATAGCAGTAAATGTTGGCATGGCTCTGCATCATCATACAATCAAACAAACAAGCAAATAAGGATTTCTATTAAAGTCACTGAACCCTACACATCAGCTTGGTGCAGAGAAGGAAAAAAAAAGCCAAATTGTTGTATTCTTTTTCTTTTTTCATCTTATGAAAACTTTTTCCACCAAGTCATGAAGAATAAATTTTAGTATCTCGAATTATATTAATTTCCTATAAACCAAATGAATTGTAAGTTGGAGCTGTTGTGTCACTAAATAAAATACGATACGGTAACACCTAAATTCCAACAATTTAAATAAAATCAAATAAAATTAACACAGATGTGTGAGTTAAAATTTACCACCTTTCACATGAAGGCAGAAACTAAAACCCCATATATTTTTCAGCTGAAATTAATAAAGTTAGTCCAGCACAGCTAATTAAAAACCAAAACGACAAAAAGCTGGACTATTTCCAAAACCTTGTTCACTTTCATCAAAGACTCTCAGGAACATAACAGGCAGTCATTTCAAAATCTTCATTTAAAATAAAAAATAAAAAATAAATAAAGCAAGCTATCTAAGGTAAGAACTTGAACACAGCTATTCAACTTGCAGCCATTATTAAAACCAAAACAACAAAAACAAAATAAAAACCTGATTCACTTTCCTTTCGTACCAGCCAACCAAACAGTCGATAATATTCAAATCAACTGAAAACAAAGAATAAAACTACAGCTATTCGGTAGAGAAGCTATTACAACTATCCTACTTGCAGCTAACCAGAAGCTAAAGCGCCAAAAAGAAGAAGCAAAAAATTCAAAATATAATTTCACTTTTTCTCAGCAACCAAACAAACACAGCCTAAAATTCAAAGAAAAAAACAAAATAATATAAAAAATTAAAACGAATATGAGATAACAAAAGGGATTCAGCGTAAAAGAAAAGTTACCTCTCAATATGAGAAGGAGAATAAGAAATGAAACCCTAGGGGCTAAAGAGAAGACAGAACGGCCCTGGAGAGATCAGATAGGAGTCGGCAACGAGGTGTCGAAAAACGACGGCATGGTTCAGGCGACTCTTATCTTTTTACTTTTCGTAATTTATAATATTCTAGGTTTATGTCTCTCACCTTCAAAGAGTATGGGCAATGACCTCCAAGCCTTTATCGCAACGACCGCCTCTCTCCTTCTCCGCAAATATTTGAGAGTTTTAGTTCCTATTTTTCCTATTTTAAGCTCAGATTCTTGTTGGGCACGCACGCACGATCCTTGTAATCTCTGACTTGGGCTTTTAAAAGAGGTTCCGTTTTCGGGACATTTCCGGATCAAACGACAACGTTTCGGGAATCTTGCTTGGTGTTTGTTGGTGAAGGTTTTAAATGGAAAACACAAGAGAATCCTGGGCTTTGGTGGGGTGAGGTCAGCAGCAGCCACGTGTCCCTTCTTCAAAAGTGGCAGCCCGGCGGTAAATCTAAGCAACCACTTTCTTTTGGTGCTTCGCTGGCTCTCTGCTATACAAATCCCCTACTTAAGACAAATTTATATTATTATATAACAAAAAATTCTTCAAATTAAAAGATAATTTGAAAAATCTGTTAGTAAATTCTAAGAATAAAATATATTTATTCATTGATTTGGAAAATATATAGAAAAGCTTAATATTAAAGCAATAAAAATTGTTATTAAATTAAAGATAAAAATAAAATTAAAAAATTTGGAATCAGGTGAAGTAGCACTTGCAGCTGTCAGATCTCTACTAATAAAAATTGGGTAATAATGAGTTTCTGATATAAGTTTGTTACCACCTTCCTGGGCGTGTGTCTCCACGTCTGGACGTGCTCTTCTCCTACCTTTTTTTATTGTTATTATTTTATTATAATCAAGTTCCAAACGACGAAGCTTCCCCACCTCATCAGAAACCTCCTGTTCTAGACTTGTGTAGAATCACGGCTTACATGTGATTCTGTACGATAGCCCACCAAATTTGAATGGATCCTCGATGGGCCCATTAATCAAATCCATTTCTTTTTTTTTAATATATATATTTTTTATTGGATACACTAATATCTTAATTAAATTTGTGATTATAGGAGTTGCGTAATTGGAAATAATAATAAAAAATAAATAATAGAATTAAAAGTGTTGGTCCATTCCATCTCAGCATCTCCGGGTGGAAGCAGCCACAAGACAACACTTTGATCTTGAAGGAATCTCACTTTTTAAGTGAAAGCCATATTTGAAGATTCCGTATCTGAGGTGGGAAAGGCCCTCCATCTCCAATCTTTGATGGAATCCAAAAGGGGATAAATACATAGACACCCCTGAGGTTTGGTCTAAGTAAAATCTCACCCCTGTTATTCATAAAGTAACATACACACCCCCAGAATTAGAAAACATAAGGGTCTTAACCCATAAAAATAGGGGTCTTAATATTACTTAAAATATCAAAATGGGAGCCTTTTGTTACTTTATGAATAACAGGGGTGAGTTTGTTACTTAGATCAAACTTTGGGAGTGTCTATATATTTACCCCAATCCAAAAGGCCCACCATTTCCTCCCACTTATCTCTTATAATATTTTCTCAATAAACTTCAAATTATATCGCACACACATCCATTTTACGATAACAAAAAATAAATAAATAAATAAAATATTTATCTACGTGTGATTTAAGATTTGTTTGCTTCTACTTCTTTAATACGCAAAAGTATTATCCATTTAGTAAGAACACTTCTTTAAGATTTGTTTGTACAAGTATTATTTAATTAGTAAGACCTCTTCTTGCCCTTTCACGTACACTTTAAGTCCAGTAAGCAGTAACATAATAATGACTAGCGATTTGAAAGAGCTTCTCTGATAAAATCATGCAACTATTCGTCTGTTAATTTGGTTCCACAGTTCACATTTATTCAGTATGGGTACCGATTTAGAAAGAATCTTTTAGATTTAATCATTTCTCCTCACAACTAGGGCGAAATGAGTTAAGTTGATAGCTAAAATGAACTCACACCGTTCACAAGATTGAAAATATACAATTCACAAATGGGAATCATGGAAGTAAAGAATCCCATAAAGAATTACAGAAAACCAAAAAGGAGTAAAAGAAAGGATTTTTTTCATTTGTAATGGATGACTGGCATATTTGAATTAACATCCCAGATCCCTCCTTCCTTCAGATACTCCAAGTACCTTGCAAATTCAGGTTTAGCTGTTGTTTTCTTTTTGCGGCGCGTATCGAAAAGACTAAAGAGAGGGTGACTCTTGTTAACCTTTTTGTTAGGCTTCACCTTAACCTGAGGCTGAGGCTTATCTGGAACTGGAAAGGTAAACTCTGGCGTCAATTTGCTTGAAGAACCCAACACCCGAGCTGGCACACTTGCAACCCTCTTCAACTTTCCCTCCAAAAGACCGATGGAAGGATCATCACCTAACCGTTCATAACTGTGACAGCTTCTTCGTGTACTCAAAGCTCTAAGCATGGCTTGATCAAGAAACTTTTCCCTGCAAGATTACTGCAATTGCTAGATGAAGGATTTTGCATGAGCAGAATAAACTGAAGGAGGAATTTATGCAAGCCTTGTCTGAATTAGTCAACCATGTTAGGTGTGATAATTTTTTAGTTTATGCATATCTTAAACATGCTTGTAAAGAATAATATTAAAGTTCATTAAGACCTTTGGCTCCAAATGAAGAAAAATAGGGTTATTCTTTTTGACTTTCAGTGCAACCCCAACAACCATAAGAAAATGTTTGTTTAGGTGTTTAAATAACATGCTGAAAAGCGCCAAATGGCTTCATGTGTGATCACGGAAATGGAATAATCCTCAGCATGTTGTTAATTTCCCTTTCTCACAGCTTTGACTCCGTTCCCATGCTTGGTCAGATGTAGCCTGCTCAATTTGACTCAGCAATCCTCCTTTTTTTATTAAACATAAATGTTTAGGTCATGGAAGTCGGTTCAGCAACCTCAATTTCAGATTACGGGGTGCTATTTGGTGCATAAAAAGTCGATGATACACCAATCTCCTTAACAAGAAAAGAACTAAAGTTTAATGTCACCTTGCAATTCAAGATGAACCACTCAAAACACTTGGATGACAAAGTATCATATTTGTTTCAAGGTCCAAACCAGCGTTACTTGCACCATAGATTAACTCCTTAAAAGCCACTACCCTACCATTTATGTGGTGCACTTCTTGTGACTGATTGACCAGTCAACAAAACCCCGTTGCCAAGTATTATTGTAGACTATTATCATTTCTAACTTGGTCTCTCATCCTTGTCCTTCAATATTAGTGGAAGATTTAATTAATTTTTTATAGTCTACAACAGATATACGCAACTTACTGTTTCAATCAATTATCCATCTCCCTCAAAACTCACCAATTAATAAATTGCCTACCGTGTTCCGTCGGTTTTCGTAAATATGAATAAGTTTATCAAATCATCAACTAATTTAATTAGAATGGGTAAAACTGGATTTAAGTTAATTTATACCTGAAGATGGAGACATTTCCGTCTTTGACATTGAAGCATTCTTCCACTTGTGTTGAAGAGTTCTTTAAATGAACTGATTCAATAAGATGAATGACAAGGTGAAATGTTCATTGACTAATACACAAGATAATCAGCGAGCTCTTCAATAGCCTTCAAAAAACTGAACGCAAGCATCAAGTGGAATTCAGCGCAAGTTCACTGGCTGCTGTTTTGACTCCCCTTTGGCTCTGATATCCATAAATCTCGTAGAAGTTTTTTTCAAGACAAAGATAGCACTTGGGAGTGGTTGCAACTAAAAATATCCAGATGAAACCAGCTAATTGACTTAGGACCAAGACAAAGAAAAGAATTTTCTAACAATTGAGTTTAATGGCATCTTCATGGCAGTTTGCCACTGACCCAGCTACTCCCTGCTTCCTTGGCTAATCCTTTCTTCCTCATAATGCTTCTCAAGTTGTCTACGGTATCCCACTGTCCAACAGCTGCATAGAAGTTGGAAAGTAACACATAATTCGCAGGTTTATCTGGCTCTAATCTTAAGAGATGCTTTGCTGCGAACTCACCCCTTGTAACATCTAGATTAAGACTGCAAGCATTTACTAGTGCTGCCCATACACCACTGGTTGTCTCAGGACAATTCTTAACCAAGTTATTGAACAAATACCATACTTCGTCTATCTGACCAGCCCGGCCTAAGGTATCTATGAAGCAGGCATAATGTTCTGAACCTGGATCCAAACCATACTTCTCCTTCATCGAATTAAAATATTCTCGGCCTTGCTCCACCAATCCTGAATGTGCACAAGCTGATAAAACAGCAAGAAATGTCACAGAGTTTGGCAAGACCCCACTTCCTTCCTCACCCATCTCTTTAAACAGTTTAACAGCTTCAAGCCCATACCCATGACTTCCATATGCGTCTATCATACTTGTCCAAGAAACAACATCTTTCCGACAAATTCTATCAAACAAAGACCGAGAATTTGAAATTTTACCGCATTTTGCATACATGTCAAGCAACACATTGCACAATTGAGTATCAGAAAGAAACCCAAAACGTATTGCCACACAGTGAATCTGCTTTCCAATCGATAAATCCGAATTCTCAGAACAGGCTGCAAGAGCGCTAGTAAGTGCAACCACATTAGGTCTCATTGTACTCATAATAAAAAATGCTCCTTCGTACTTCTTATTTAGAACACATCCAGAAATTAAAGAATTTTTCATAACGTCATCCACTCTACCATTCAGACCACAGAACACTTTCATTGCTTTGCCAATGCACCCCACAGCTGAGTAAAAATCAATAAGAGCAGTACCCAAAATCACCAAATCCCTGCCCAACACAACCACCAAACCGTGAACCTGCTTCCCTTGTCGAAATGCCTTCAAAGAAGCACAAGCTTTGAGCACTGAACATAACGTAAACTCGCTTAACTCAACCCTCTCCCTCCTCATTGCCTCAAAAACACCAATCGCTTCCTTAGCAAGACCGTGTCGTAAGAAGCTCGAAAGCAAAGCATTCCAAGTCACAACATCCTTAACATCGATCTCTTCAAATACCTTAACCGACTCATCCAAGTACCCATACTTGGAATACATATCCATTAGCGAAGTCTTGGTTACAGTTCCTGTATCAATACCGGTTTTGATCATCAACCCATGTACTTGTTTGCCACGTTCTGGGTCAGGCAAAACAGAACAGGCGCCCAAAACTGGCGTGAAAGTATAGGCATTGAGGTTAAGGCAGGCGCAATGCATGTGACAGAAGAGAGCCCATGCCGCAATAAAGTTGCGGTTGCGGACGTACGAGGCAAGCTGGGCATTGAGGGAGCGGGGGTCTCTGTAAGGAATTTCATCGAACAGCTGGTGAGTGTATACGCTGCGTTTTTGGACGTTATTTACAATATTGTTAATATTTGAGATAGAAGTTTTGGGGCTTTTGGCGGGGAAGATTTGGTGTGGAATGAAACGGGTCATGGATATCGAAGGGCGCGAGTGTATTGTGAAGCGGGTTCTTTCTATTCTGTTTTCTTACTGCCCCAATTAAGAAATAAAATGAGTTTCGTTCTTAAATTCAGTGATAAAAATTGTGTTTTTTTTTTAATGAATTTTATTAAAATTATAAATTTTAGTAATATAGAAGAACATATGTATTTAATAATGAATTCTAAAAATAAATTCTAAATTCTAAATACATTAATAAAAAATATGATTCGAGAAAATGATTTTGCAAAACATTATCTGATTTGGGTCCAATTCGTTTCCTTATGAACTTTAACACAATAAAGACTGATTCATTAATACGTCCATAACAATATCTTTACTTTTAAATAAATATATTCCACATAAATATCACATTTTTTCTGTGTAGAATGCAAATCCCAAATTTTTATAAGAATTGTCTAAAATACAAAGTGTTGAATTCATTACCTCAAGAGTTTATAGACCCTCTGATTTAAAAATAAAAAATCAAAATCAAAATCAAAAGAATAATTATGATTGTTCAGTAAATTATGAGCCTATCTATTTGGTTCTATAACTTTCTCTTGAGGAAACCATTAGAGATCAACATTGATTTTATCACATTATATCAACTCATTACTAGCGGTAGTCCCGTTCATTAAGCCATCAATGCCACCAAACCTGGCTCTGCTGCACTTCCAACGTTGATCATTACCCAAAAAATCGAGAAAGGATTATTCATAAATCATAATGCTACCCATTTACCCCTCATCACCATAATCATGGTGTCCCCCAGAAAGATGAAACTATTACTTAGTGTCTATCATGAAACAGAATTTTTTAACAAATAGAAAAAGCTCATTACTTAGACATAAAGAAATGGAAATCCCTGCACACTGGATGATTTTTGCAAGCTCATCACGCCGGCACTCCAGTAGAGTTATGACTAAGATTTCTTTAGCAAGTTGTCTCTATGAGTTGATATTGTTGCTCTAAAAGGTTTATACATAAAATGGACGGTTTCCGAATCCCACCTTTTACTTTTCTTCGTTTGAGCAGGATGGCGCTGTTTTAGCAATAGGGTAATCTACCAATTAAATATGAATGGCCAGAGCTTTTTTCCTAAGTCATCATTTCTCTCTATCCATGCTGATTTGATATCATATAGCAGAATGAGTTGAACAGAATATAGCTACTTTTCTTCACTAATATTTGTTTCATGCCTATTCCTATAGCTTAGATTAGATTTAGAAACTACAAAGATGAGAAAATGATCAAATGGACATGATCAATATTTACTTACAAGCAGTTTAACTTTACAGAATCGATATAAATATGCATTCAGCATATATATTGAGCGCAGCTACCGCTCTTCTGAGTTGAATTTGTTCCAAGCTTCCTGAAATTAACAAATAGTGGAGACTTTAGATAGTGGTAGAATGATAAAAGCAACAGTTATACAGAACACAACTTAAACTGCAGCAGTATGACCATGGCTAATCTAAGGGTGTTATCAACATACCTTAAGAAGATCAAAGACCTTCTCACAAATGTACTTCTGCTGGATACTTGCACCTCTTTGTTGTAATTTGTCAGGATGAACACACAGAGTGGCTTTCCTGTAAGCTTTCTTTACAGCAGCTGAAGTTATAACTTCTGTTAGTGGAATTGGATGCCAACCACTATCAGGCCCAAGAATCTGCCAATACATAAAACTTAGTTCAGTAAATGCAAGCACAGATTCAAAAGGTTTGATCATATATAATTACTTATTGAAGTATTAAAGATTGGAAACAGAGGTTGAGGATTTATTTGCTTACTAATTTAAATTAGAACATATTTATGAACATGAAACAAACTACAAAAGAAGAGAACTGCTGTCCATTTTAATCCATTCTTAAAACTTTTAGCCAGGCATTAAGCAAGACAAATTTGTCAACAGACAAGCAGAAGATGTAAGAACTTCAACGTTCACAACTACGAAGGATCAATCATCTCCAGAAGCCATTTATGCACAGGAAATTCACCCAGCCACCCTCACCAATGCCACCTTCACATACCATCTTGCATCCAGACACCTTGAACTCACAAGAGCCATACACTTATCTCATTGTAATCAAAATAGTATTCAATTGAAAGTACGTTTCATATCTAACCACACATAAGGCAAAGCAGCAATCACTTCAACACTTCAATTCTTTAAACATGCACTTTAATCTAATAGTAAAAATTACATTTCATATCTAACCACGCATAAGTTGAAGCAGAAATACTCAAAACAGTTTAAACATGCATTTTATATCATAGTGGCCCAAAGAAAACCACATACAAGCTAAAGTAGAGCATAGAACATTGGTAGGATATAACACATACATATTGCAATGTTGAAAGTAGAGCACGTAGGTTGCCTTCTTTTCCACTTGACCACCTCTTAACATCAGCGTCCAGTGTTTCTGCTAATCTCTGCAGAAGCAGATATAGATCAAAGATGATAAGCAGCAAAGGTGAAAATTCAGGAACTGAAAAACATTTTTAGAGAAATGATGATCTTACATTCCTTTCAGCTTGCTCTCTTTGAGCAAGAAGATCACGCATATTCTTCTCTGCCAGAGCTTTTGCCTACGAAAACACCAGAAACAAGTGGTTATTTGTTACATAGAAGAAGCCATTCACAAATTTTGAAAAAATTACAAATCATACCGCACGTTCAGCTGTACGTTGATGCCTTTCTAGCCTAGCTTTACACCTCTGAGCTGATTCACCTTCTACTCCTTCAGTTCTATTGGTATTATATGAAGCTTCAAGTAGAAAAGATATGTGTTAGAAGCCACAACAGTAGTCAAACATTGAAACAGAATACTTTTACTTCAAATATCCAGTCTACAAAAAACCACCATATAGTGGTTGAAAAAATTACATACCACCATAACCTGAGGAATACGGATATCTTGAATAATTAGAGGAGCCAGCACTCTGAAATTTGTGATCCTGTAGATCCTGACATTTTCTATCTGTTAATTCACTGCCATGTCTATGCATGTCATAAAACAACAATTAAGCATATACTCACATTAGACGAAGAGTTTGGTCTCATTGCACTATTTCTGGAAGCAGCAGAAAATTTCTCTGGAAAAGACCCTCGTTCCCTTGCCTCAAAAGCAGCCCTTTCAGCCATTGCTTTTTCCACAGCACGTTCTCGAACCTCAGCAGTTGCTCTCTCTACAGCAGCTCGCTCCGCCCTCAGTCTGGCTTCCATTGATGTCTTCTCCGCGAATGACTTCTCCTTAACCTCCGCACAAGCCTTCTCCAATCTTTCCCGGGCCTCCGCCAGAGCTCTTTGACGAGCATCAGCAGTTACTCTCTCCACGGCAGATCTTTCTGACCTCTCACGGGCATCAGCATACGCCTTTTCACGAGCTTCAAGAAATGCTTTATCAACAGCCATCCTGTCTTTTTCTCTTTCCCTTTCCCTCTCTTTCTCTTCTTCTATCCTCTTAAGACGTTCCTTTTCCAGCTCTCTTTCCCTTTTAATCCTATCAGCTTCTTTCTCTTCCAACGTAATACTCTCTTTAAAATTCTTCTCTTTTCTTTCCGCATGACTTGCACTCACTCGATGAGCAGTTCCCTGGATGTTTCCTTTCCCCTCCAATTCAGATGGCTGATCAGCTTCCATCTTTCGTCCAATTTGAACAGATTCTTTCACCAGGTGAGTTGGCATGAATTTATCCTTATTTATCTTCTGATGGATGCCAACGTGGGCCTGCTTGATGTTACTTTCTCGTTCTCCCCAATCATCATCGCATTTCTTCCCTTGATTTTTAGTATCAGAGTCAATTTCAAAGGCACTATTATTTTTCTCTGAGCCAATTTCAGTTCCAGATTCACCTCTTGTTCCCACAATGTGTTCTTGACTGAGTGGCTCTGCAACATCTTTCTTTGTATATTTGTGAGCTTCATGTTCTGAGTGGCCTGGGGCTATACCAGATAGTTCAAATTTGCCGTCAACCAGCACATTCATGAATTCAACTGCTCCCAATTCTATTTCACCATCTCTGTTTTCAGTCTGTATCTTTCCATTTTCTTCATGAGCAAAAGCCCTTTGAGTTACTTGTACAGTTTTAGTGTTTTCGTCACGCTGGCCAGCTAATCGAGTAGCTTGAAATTTTCCATTGTCAACCAGCATACATTCCTTCTCTGATACTCTAAGATCCTCCCCCTCCATGTACACATGAGGTCCGCCAGCCATTTTCAGTTTCTTACCATTTTCATCCAATCTGGTTTGCTCTTGGACCATATTTGTTCCTTTCACATCTTCAGCCTCACTAGCACTTTTAAGCTTCTTCTCCATCAATTCTACTTCACAAGCCTCTTTAAGTCTCTTCTCAATTTCCTCTCTTTCAGAAGCCTCTTTTTGTTTTTTGTCATTTTCTTCCTTATCAAGAGCCTCTCTAAGTTTTTTATCATTTTCTTCTCTTTCATGGCCCTCTCTTTGCTCCTTCTCAATGTCTTCTTGTTCACAGACCTCCTTTAGTCTCCTCTCATTCTCTCCTTGTTCAGAAGCCCATCTTTGTTTCTCATTCTCCTCTTTTAGTCTCTTCTCATTGTCTGTCTGGTCAAGAGCCTCTCGCATTCTCTTCTCACTCTCTTCTCTTTCATATGCCACCTGCTTCTTGTCATTTTCTCCCTGCTTGAGAGCCTCCTTCAGCCTTTCTTCAAGCTTCACTTGTTCAAAGGCCTCTTTAAGCTTTTTCTCATTTTGTTCCTGCTCAGAAGCCTCCCCCTGTCTTCTTTCATTGTTTGCTTGTTCATGAGATGCCTTGATCCTTGTCGAATTTTCCTTCCTTCTGTTAGTTTCTTTCAGTGGTAGCTCATTCTCCAGATGCCTAACAGCCTTCTCACCTTCAAATAGATTTTCTGAATGATGAACCTTTTTTAGGTTTTCATGCTTTTCTAATTCATCAGATCCAGCTGGTTTCTTCTCATTATCCCCAAGATGTCGAACCACATTGATATTCTTCTCATTCTCTCCCTGTTCACAAACTTCTTGAGCCACTATAAGCAACTTAACATGCCCTTTATGCTTGCGAGTTGCTTTAGATGCTACTGATCTCCTATTGCTTTCCTGCTGTTCACATGCTTCTTTTGCAACCTTTAGTTTCTTCTCATTTTCTCCCAATATATGATCTTCACTATTTCCTTTTATCTTCTTACAATTTTCTTGTTGAAGCTCCACTGCTTCCATGGCTCCTTTTTTTACCTTCAGGCTGTGCTCATGAATTTGTGCATCTGCCGCCAAAATCTCATCACTGTTTGCCTGCCCACAAGTGGATCCATCGGTTCTTACCAATTCAAAGAACTGAGTTTCTTCTATCCACTCAGCAGCTCCATCAATTTTATCAGGTCGTCTGTGCTTCTCCACCAATTTTTCATCCATGTTAAAAAGCTTTTCTTCCAGTGAATCTGGAACTGCCTTTGACATCTTCATAACTTTTTGCTTCTCCTCCCTGACAGAATATTTCACTCCATTCTCTTGCCTTCCACAAGTGCCATGCACCCCCTCGTTTAGTACACTACTGGAACCATCAATATTCCCATACAACTTCCCTTCCCTATCCTTCTTGTCACTCTTACGGCGCTGAACACCCTCCCTCTTCCTCTCCAGTAATTCTTTCGCAGTCTTCAGTTTTGCTTGAGCCTTTTCCATTGCTTCTTTCATAGCAGCAGCAGAGGCTGCAGCAGATGAACTTGCATCGACCTCCACATCAAAGAAAGGTGGAGAAGTATCTCCCCCCGTCCCTTCTGAACCACTAGGCTTACTGTTTTTAACTAATCTACTAGAACCCTCCTTTTTGACATCTAATAGAGGCGCTGGTCTGCAAGGAGGTGGAACTTCAGAGGGCTGAGTTCTAAGGCTTATTTCAGAAACAGTTACAAATGCCTCATGAGGAAGAGAGCTGTTTCTTGCATATCTTCTTTGAGCTTTAACGCCATTTTCAAATGGTTGTTCACCAGCACTACTACTAGAGGCTTGTGACATGGTTTTCCTGAGATTTTTTTCTCTCATCATGCCACCACTAAAATCCATATGTAGATTGTTCTCATCAGTCACCTGCACGGGTGGATTCTCATATCTCTTCTCCAATTGAGTGGTTTTATCAACTAGAAAAGTAAATCCGGGAACTGCCTGGAGCTCTGCTACATGGCTAATCCCATTTGATATGTCTCCATCACTTCTTTGATTAGCTTTATTATAGGATATGTTAAACTCCATAGTGCCATCAATCGACTCATAAGAATCTGCATTCGACGAGCTTTTATTCTTTCCCGAATGATCTGACTCTTCTGAAAACGATTCAGTTTCTGCTGGGGTCCTACAAGAAAAAAAACAACACATAATACCATCAATTTGTATCCTCGCAAGGTTCAAATCAACTATTACGCATTCTCTTGTATTTGATATTAACAAACACAGTATCCATACAACAGAAAGACACTAAGATTGAACAAGTCTGCATAGAACCAATATGAACTTGCAACAGTAGCATTAAAAAGAAGAAAAAAAAAATTGCAGTAATGTTACCTTAAGTTACAAAATATATGAGCACTGGCCGGCTATTCTAACGATAACCCTTTACTTTCACGATGGTGAACCGGGTGAAAAATTTTGTAAGCAAAGGTGAAGAACTAAATAAAGCCTAAAAAGGATTTAACAGCTACGCCTATGATACCTAATGTCTATTCCTTTTCAAATTTTCCAAAGGAAACTACCCAAACTCCTCTTAGGACACTTATTCTTACACATGATCCAACCACATTTTACGACCGTGAAACTAAAAGTTCGCTCAAATCCAAATATTACACAAACCGAGCTCAAAAGATACTCCCCTAGCTCAGATAATTAGCACATTAACTTTACTCCAATTTTTTTTTAAGCAAAACTAAATTATGTGTAAAATCAAAAAAATTAACTTGAAAATGTTCAAAAAAGCATAAATACTTAAAAAACTTCTTCAAGTTCACACATTTAGCAGAAAGAGTGTAAGAAAGAGAAAATAGAAACAAATGAACAACCAACATTGAGTAAAAATAAACAATTTATTAAAAAAAAGGAAGAATTTTTATTCAATCAACCCAAAAAATTAAAAGAATATTAAAAAAATAATTACCAAGCCTCTTCAGAGGAGTCAACATCGGCATTAACAGCGTCGTTTTGGTCCATCATCAAGGCCTCAAAGGAAACAGCAGAGTCAAGAGCGTCGTAGCCACCAAAAACTTCGTTGTAGTCAAAGCCGGAGCTGCTAACATCGAAAAAGACATCTTCCTCATCTACTACCGGAAGATCGAGCACCGGAATGGAGGAAGCGCGTGAGGACTGAAAGCAGCCGAAAATCTCGCTATAGTCCTCGACCCGTGGCGCGAGTGTCGGAGCCCCGAACTTCGGAGGTCCTCCGAACACCTCGTCATAGGTACTTTTGGCCATGAAGTTGGTGCCATTGCATGGTTTTTTGGAGTGAGTAGTTGAGGACTTGTTTGGTTGCCGAGAATGTGAGAGATTTTCCATGAAAGTGAGAGATTCTAGGGTTTGTTCAAGTTGTTATTTTTTTGCTTTCCCAGCTCTGTTTTATGTCCTCTCTCCCCTACCTGTCTGCAGAGTCTCTGCAGAATCAGAAGGAGGACGACGAAAAAGCGAACACAAAAATAATTTCAAAATTAAAATAATTTACTACAAAATCCCAAACTCCCTGAATTTACCATAAAGCACTTGCATTATTGTCGTAGAAAAATAAAAGATTTGGCCCCACTCAATATATGTTTTGTGAAATGAAACCAAAAAAACAAAACAAAATATTTAACATCTTTTAAAACTTCAAAATATGTTTCATGAAAATGTTTTGAAACTACAATATCATTATATTATATTTCTCAATTTTTTTTTCATTTTTATTTGTTAAAAAACAAAATTCAACAAAGTTGATTCAATATTTGTCTTTTTGGACCATAAGAATCTTTCTTTAGTGCTTGTTCTTGTGAAATCAATATCAAAAAAAAAAAAAAAACGACAACATAATATCATTTTTTATTAAATTTAATATCATAAATTATTATATATTAATTTATTTTTGTAGAGAAGTGGAATGACAGGTGTAGCCCAGAGGAAGGGCAGTAACACGCGGGAATGAGTGCGGTTGGGCGGGGGGGTATTGGGGGCACAAATAAAAAACTATGGATTGGAGAATTTGTTTGGTTGGTTGATTGAATCAGAAGTTGTTGCCATGTCAGTAGGAAACTTGTCTGAAAACAAGAATTGTAAAAACATGTTATGTTAGAACTTGAGGTTTAAATAACTGGGTTTCGTATTCGTTTTGGTTTAAAGGGTGATCTTGATAAGGACTTTATAGGAAACAAGGACAAAGGCCTGGCTGTTGGAGGGCACCTGCCCTTGTTTTGATCTATTCAGCCTTTTGTCTTTTCCCTGCACCTACCCTACAATAGTATAGACCTACAACATCAGTACTTTTTCTACAAAATTTTTACATCAGATATTTTCATAAAGTGCAAAATTACCAGAACAATTATGTTTTGGTTAACTAGCATTTATGACCTTCTACAATGAATGCTTTAAATTTCTAGACAATTTGGGCTGCTAAGTTCTAGTTAAAGTATTACTATAAGATTGTATTCATTCAATCGAAGATGGAGAAAGTTAGGTTGTTGGTTCAACAAAATATTCTTTCGAATTAATTGTGATTTCTTTCACATG
>JANKKB010030092.1:29389-46604 GCA_026225775.1 Bursera palmeri | reverse complement strand
TCACACATACAGCACACACCAACTCATACATTACTCACAGCTCACATGCACACACTAACAGCTCACATGCACATCACTTTGCTTACCTACCAACTCACACATTACTCACAGCTCACATGCACACACTCACAGCTCATACAACCTCTTTTCAACAGATCCTAATGAAGAAAATAAAAAGGACTACAGAAAAGCTTGAAGACCTGAGATATGAATATTGAATAAATTTAATCTTCTTTCTATTCCTGACTCTTATTATAATGTCTGTCTTGCAGAAAATGGAGGTTATTCCTGTCAATGATTTAGATGTTGCACTACACAATTTTGTCAACAAGGATGACAAATTGGCTTTTTATTCTTGTGTGCAATACAATCTTGAAGAAACACGTGTGAGTATATCATATTATCTTCTTCATTACTGCAAGAATATTGCAGAGGGTCTTGGATCAATTTTAGGTTCAGTGCATTTATATGATTATGGATTGTGTCTGTTAATTGTCGTGGATATTTTCTGCTGATAATTTTTGTTTCTTTGTGTTCTTTCATTTTTTACCAATCTAATGATTACATTCCTATTTTGCATGCACAGCACAAAATTGCTAAGGAATCTGATACCATGAATTTTGAAGAGCAAGATATCATTCTTAAAGTTGGGGAAAGCTTGGAGGCAAGAATTTATTTTTTATTTTTAATTTTTTATAAATTTCTTCTATAACTTTCTTACTATGAAGTATAAAAGCTAAATAATGTCTAACATTGCCAAATGTAGCCCTAGCTTACCTCATGCGAGGAACTAATGTTTTCACCCGGAATACTTCAAAGTGCTACCTACTGGCTCCTTGGGCCTGTAATTGCTCAACTTAATTTATTTATCACAGATGCTGACATATCATTTATGGGTGACTCTCCCCATAATATTATTAAAAAAAAAAAAAAAAAGACAGGCAGCCACACACTCAGATATAAAGGTTACGTGAAAGAAAGAAGACTCTTCTGGCACCCCAAACACTCTCTCACGGGCACACTTCTACTTTTTCCAGTATTCTTTGAGCCTCTTGTTTTCACTGTTGTGTATGTATAAGTAGAATGGTTAATTATGCAACTTTACAGAACTTTGCAAATTTGGAGAGACTCTGATATGCAACTAAATGATTTAGGGAAGACCGTTTCCAATCAGGTTGCCTTATAAGCAATATCTTTGATTGTTGATGATATATTCATTGCAGGAACGTGTCAAGGAAAGGTCTATGCACTCTAAGGATGCCACACAGTTTACCTACAGTGCACCATCCTTGGAGGTGATTTTAATTAAGTTTTCCCTTCTGGAAACTATTTTAGTGATTCATGATTTTTGTCCTGAAACCCATATATTGGGTCGTGCAATGTAACCAAAATCTGCAGTAAGCATTCATACTCTTTCATGTAGGATATCAGGACTAAAATTGCCAGAGGAACTGGAACTGCTGTCTCTTTCAGTGATGATGAAGACACAACACAGGTATCTGGGACAAAGACTGCCGGTAGAGGTCAGAAAAAGTCATCGCAACTTGATAAAAGCAAAACCTCTACAAGAGGAAGGGGAAGGGGTAGAGGAAGAGGTTCTAGTAACTTGAAGCAGACGACTCTTGATGCAAGTCTGGGGTTCCGTCAATCTGAGAGGTTATTGGTCCTGATTATTGATTGTTTTAATTGTCATTCTGAATAACTAGAATCTTGGTTTCTGAAAGCTGTGACTTATTTGCCAGTTACCAATGAAGTAGCATAATTTTCTCAAAATAAGTACTTGGACTGGCTGGTTAGAATAAATTGGTATCAACCATCAAGGATATGGATTTTCAGTGTGGACTTCTCTTTGACGTGCCTAGATCTCTTAGGTGATTAGAATGATGCAAATTATTTGAGCGTCAACAAGAGAAACAAGAATAGATGTTCAGCCAATACTTTTTTTGCTCTATTTCCTGAAGCAGAAAGAAAAAGTATCATTGATGTTACTGAATTACGGGTAAAAGATTTGTGAAGGTTTACACCTCCAACTTCCTTTCCTCATCCCAAGTCCCTACTAATAACTTCTTCATCTCAGATTTTTCATGACTCTCTCCCTTTAAGATATCCCTGTAATGAATGGTACAAACCTTAGCAACTAGTAGTGTATGTTATCCATTTTTGTGTTAGAAAGTTTCTTTTGATGAAGGGAAGGAGATGTTGTATCACAAAGATAAGATAAGTTAGGTTTCTTCAACCGTCTACCTACAATAACTGATGAAAATGCAAGTATGGTGTCTAACTTTTCAATTACAATTCAATAAGATAGAAATATATTTATTCATGTATGTTTAGGTAGATTTTATACATCCAGAAAAATAGAAATTAAATTTCATAAATTTCTGCAGATCTGCTTCAGTTGCTGCAAAAGCTGCAGTTCAGAGTCTTGTTGATGAGGAAGAGAATGTAGATTCTGCCTCTAGTGAAGAAGCAGGGAAATATGGAATCAATGACATTGTTGAGAATTCGGTAGGGACAATCTGATGAATTTTTTAAATTGGTCCATTTGGAATTGGCTTTTATATTGTTTTAATGTCCTGATGAAATTATAACTGTACAACACTTGATAGATGTAAATTGATGCATGGACCAATTCAGCTGTTTTCCAATTCAATAATTTTTCAACTCAGATTTAATTTTTGATAACTACTGTTAAGCAACTTATGTGCTTACATCTGCGCTGCTTTTGCTGCTCACATTTGTGTGAAAAAATTAAATACTTGCTATTTATTTTTCTCTGTTTTGTGTTGGCCATATTGACATATTAATATTTAAATTGGCCACATTCTTATGTCTCATCGTACTCATTATATCAATTGAACTAATTCTATATTTCTCCTGAAGGATGATGATGAAATCCTGCAAGGTAAAGGACGCAAAAGAACCTCACAAAGGGGAAGGGGAAGGGGTAGAGGTGCTACACCCTCTAAGCGGGGAAGGAAATCAGATAACTCCACAATTCATAGAATGCTTATGAATAAAGATGATGACGATGACGATGATGAAGACATTGCAAAGAGATTGAACAAGTCTCAACCTCGGGTTGGTGATAATTTTCTCCCAACTTTTGTCCAATCTAACTATCCTCTTGTTTATTAAAGAATTTTTATTGGGGCATTTACCTAAATGTCCTAATGAGGTGCAGCTCTCACCTATATTTCTTCAGACACTGGTTTTAGTACACAATGTTTCAAAATATGTTAGTTGTCCACTTCCGTACCTAGTTCAAGTCGAGACACATCAAGCAGAATTGATTCGATGTAAATTTTGTTAGCGTATCTATAAGTAGTAGACCTTGTCCTTTTGAGTTTAAGAATAAAAAATTAAAAATATTAAGTCCATGCTTTCATCAGTCTTGTGTAATAGCTTTTGTAAGATTATATTTAAGAGCCTTACCTCCTCTCCTTTACAATTTTGGTAGTATAAACTGAATATGGCTCTCCCATTTTGCAGGTAACAAGAAATTATGGTGCCTTAAGAAGGTAGGTAGTTCATTCCCTTCTGCAGATTTGCTTAGCAACATGTTTCGGTCACGCCTGACATTGAACCATTTGCGTGTGTTCTTGTATGAAAATCTGTACGATGGGTTATATTAAGAGAGAAGGAATACAGAGCAATGTAAAAAAGCATCTAGGGGTAGTTTAAATTGCCTTTGCAATGAAGATATGTATAATGCTACCTCCTTCATCTTTCAAATAGTTTGTGCTGACTGCTGTACATAATACAGAAAAATCACTTGTGACAGAAGAGTGCTTGAAAATGGATTTCATGCATAATCAATGCGGCTGTCTATTAATTTCATTTCCAATTCAAGTTGCATTGAAACAATGTGAGCTGAAGACAACCTGCATTTGATATTGGTTTTATTATATTTATTTTATTTAAAGTAACATTCACATCTAAAGTGGTATCTCAAAATTTTCATTTTAAGTGATGAATCTTCCTATGTGATACAGACCTATAAATAATTGATGGGATGAATTCGAGTACTGATAGACTATGCTTAGTACATAATGCATGTGATTTTATTATATTTATTTTATTAAAGTAACATTCACATCTAAAGTGGTATCTCAAAATTTTCTTTTTAAGTGATGAATCTTCCTATGTAATACAGGACCTATAAATAATTGATGGGATGAATTCGAGTACTGATAGAATATGCTTAGTACATAATGCATGTGATTTTATTTATTTATTTATTTTATCAATTCTGTCATGTCATGAATCATATTGCTACTTCAAGTGATTTTGAATAAGTTAGTCATGAGCTTTGTAATCCGATCCTTGCCGTAAGTAACATGTTTTTAGAGTATATTGGTAATAAGTATCTAGGATGAGTCCAGTGATTGATATGTTCAGCTAGCAACATCAAAGATGCTGTCGAGAGTGTATTCATAAGAAGTAGTTTTGAATCAAAGTGATTCTTGTAAGAGAATTTTGATTTTTTAAATGTATTTATTTGATGGTTAGTAAAATTCATCAAATTAAAGATGTTTTTATCCATTAGAATGAAAAATTATTAATTAGATAGAAGACAAAAAGTTGATTTTATGAAAACATTTTCATGTTTTAACATGTCTTATGACCCTCCCCCAAACAACTATTATTTCATTAAAAAAGATGTTTATTATTATAACTATTAAAAAAGATGGTTAGTAAATGTATTCTTTTCCCCACTCTAGAATACGCACCAAAAGTTCAATAATTTGAGAATCAAACGTGAAAAGACATTTATTATTTCATTTGCTTGCTTTCTAATTTGGGAGACTTTTTTCAGAAAATTAGAAACTAACAGTAATCATTTCAGATCCTAAGAGAAATCTTGATCCGAAGCACAATGCTAATGTCTCTTTAATTATTTTCTATGTTTATTATCTCGTTTCTCCAAACTATAATTCCAAGTTCAAGGAGATGTGTGCAAGTGTAAAAAACAACTCAGAGAGGTTTAGATAGAAAGATCCAAGTAGCTGAACAAGAAAACTTGAAAACTGTACATACAGGAAAGCCAAGTGTGACTCTATGATAAGGGAACTTTGACACAAACAGCGAGGAAATTGTCATAAGTTGTCATAGAAGGAACCAAAATTTGCCACCAAAAACTTGGAAAAGCAGGGACAAAGTTTCCTCCACGCACTCCATGTTTTCTCGGGCTAAGAATGGAATAGGTTTACGTTACATATATTTACAGGCACTCCACACGATTTGGGGCTGCTCTTCCTCATCTAGGGTAGACCCTCTGACTTGCATGCATCAAGTTTTTCCCTTTTTGATCCCTGATTTTGCCCTGCTTAAATTTCATAGAAATAATAATAAAATAAAAGACAGAATATTATTATTAATATCATTATATAATAACCTTGCTATTTAATTGCCAAGTAGAAATAAAAGAAACTTCAAAGCTTAAGTTTTCAAATCTAACGGTGTGCTATTGCAACTTTTCAACTCCTTTCCCATATATCCTAAACAAACAGGGGTGGTCTGAAAGACATGTTTGTTGAGCTTAAGTTGCCTCTATGAAGTGTAAAAAAATATACATAAAATATGCACCGAAGCAGATGAGTCACTTTAGATTCTTAAGAAAAAAAAAAAAAAGAGAGATTTCGAAGTCACTTCAGGACATACATCTAAATTTGAACTTTATATTCTACAATATTATCTCAATGAAAGTCAAATGTAAAACAAATCATTGACAAGATCTGTACCTTTGGACCAGCTAATCCTCTCGTATCACCTTTTTGCAACACATTCTGTTTTGCCACGTTCTGACTCCTAACAATGCCTCCTGAAGGATTCTTTCTGCCATTACATTTCTGGTTTGCAGACGTGTTGACTGTTGCATTTTCCTTCCCACTGCCCACCAATCTGTTGAGTCCACCAACTCCCACTTTCTCCCTAGCTTTTAAAGTCCTAGTAGAGGAACTCCGTTCGTTAACTCTAAGTGGCAGTGAAGATTTCGCGCGATGGGTCTGAAGCTGCGAAAAATAGAATAACGATCAGACAATTTATTGTACTCACAGCATCCTACAGAGGACACATATGCATTTAATTTAGAAAAGAAACTATTGGTAAATGGTGCAATTAAAAATATTGCCACAAGGTGTACTTTTTATAAAATTCTCACCTTTAATTTTGTGGTTTCTTTGTAATTTAACTTCGAAACAGTAGTTCTATCACCCCTTCTAGAGTTGAAGTTTCCTTCCTTGACTGGCACAGTGGAGACGTTGGACAGGTTAGAGACTTTGTTAGTTGGTGCTTCATTCGTCCTTGCCACATTTCTGCTTTCTGGGGTTTTATCTTTTTTCCTTCTTGGTATAAATGTTGAGCTTTTATCATCAAAACCAGGGACTGAAGATGATCCCACGCTAGATTTACTTGAAGAAGATTTACTGTCTCTAGATTGCCTCGTATCATTATTCATCTCCATCCTTGGCTGCTTCCTGTCATCATTAATCTCCGCTATTGATTGCCTCCTATCGTTACTAGTCTCCACTCTTGATGCTTGTCTTGTAATACAACTTTTCCTAAGAGTAATCCTCACTGCCGATAGTAACCCACTCGTATTACCAAATGCTTGACTTGATACCTCGAGGAATTTTTGCGGTCCTTGAAGATTACTCTCAAATGTAACTGTGCTCCCAGTACTGCCTTCACTTACCATGTCAACCATAGAGCTTGAACCGCTTTCTAAACCCCCATCACATGATATAGGTTTCAAAGACATTGCTTTAGCATTCCCAATTGAATTTCTCCCACAAACCAAACTTCTTTTCGAATTGGAAATTCCTTTTGGATTTACAAAGCTCAATTTGGGTTTTATTTCCTCTCTAGATCCCCAACCTAACCATAAAGACTTAGGTTTCATAAAGCTTGACCTAGGTTTTATCTTGTCAATGGATCCCAAATCCACCAATAAAGACTTCCCACTTAGAACCTTGACAGGATGAGGTTTATTTAGTAAAACATCATAATTATCTCCTTTCCAGTTTTTGCTCCTGTAATCTTTGCCTCTGGATCTTGAGATTGAGGAAGGAAGCTTTGGCGAAGATAGTCCCAGCAAATCGAAGTCTGAGTTCACACTCTCCCCATTGGCATGAGAAAATGCGGCCTTTAACTGGTGAGAAGAACATTGGTGAAACCTGAAACTTACATTTATTTAGTTACCATATGCAACTCTACAAATAACCAGAACTTCAAATCTAGCATACTTAAGCTGCAAAAATAATTCAATTCAAGGAACTACACACTTACGGGTGGCTTGTGCGGAACCACTCATCGTCACTGCAATATAACACAAGTTTACATAAACAGTAAAATCGACATTAAATTCCAAATTAACCAATTTGGAATAAAAAAACAAAGGTGAAATTCTATTAAGTCATAACAATTTGCGAAGAAACTCACATGTCTCGGCTATTGGATTTAGCTTCTTCTAAGGTAAGATCTACCCACATAGGTGCTTCAATCTCTTCCTGCACATAAATTAACAAATCAAAAAACGAACCATAAGCAGAGAGTGAGTGCAGGATAACCTTGAACATCGAGACAGAGCAAATACACCTCTATTACCCAGCGTAGAAGCCCAATTATTAAGCAATAAACATCAACTAATAAGTCTCCGATTCGTTCACTCAACGAAACGAATGAAACAAGAAAAGAGTGAGTAAAATCTACTTCCTACTATTCAACACTTCATTTTCCTTCATTTTCTCGGCAACCAAAAACATCCGGGTCAAGTCAACCAAAACTACCAGAGAAACCAGCAGATAAAGCACAATAAATGCAGAAATTCAGAAATAAGTTCATAGATGCAATATCCATTCTTAAAACCTAAAAAGATGCAATTTAACTGACAAATATATGTACAATAAAAAAACCTAATATTTTTTTTAATAAAAGGAAAAAGAAATTAGAAATTAGAAATTGAAAACCTAGTAAACCCATGAAGAAATGAGTAGTTACCAGAAAGGCCCAGTGATCATTGTTCTTGATAAGAGCCATTCTTGAAGGATTCTTGATGAAGAGATTGAACGAAATCACAAATAATCAAGCACGTCTGCGTTTGATAGAGGGATTGCAAGGCTCTAAATCCTCCATTTGCGTGTCATGCTTCTTGGCTCCGCGACTTCTTTGCGAAATGAAGTGCAATTATGAGAAGGATGATGAGCAAAACGGTTCAGTTTGCGATGTGGAATTTTGGCCGTTGGATTAGTCTACTTTTGGCTTGGTGTTGTGTGGGCCTCCTACTTCGATGGTTGAGATTGGTTTTAAAGTGAGGAGTGCGGGATATAATTAGATTTGTTACGATGAGACGGGTGTGCTGGAGTCGAGCCAAATAATATGACCGTTAGAAAGGATTATATTCAAAATGTTGGCAAAATGGGATATTGTCACGGGAAGGTCATTTATTGACCTGAAGGACAAATCCAAATAATGATTTTAGTTTTTTGAGAAATATTTTTAGTTATTTTTTATTTTCATATTTATCAAAATAAAAAATATTTTTTTAGAGTAATGAACAGTTTTTTTTTTTTTTTTTTTAAGTAGACTTTGAAAAGTTGCTTTAAATGCCATTTATAAAAAGCAACATTACTTGAAAAGACTTTTTCAAAAAGTATTTTCAAATTTCTAAATTATAATAACACCTTGACTCCCCAATTTACTTTTAACTTGAAGTTGAAAAGAAAATGTGATAAAGAAACAATCGAGTGATAAAAGAAGAGAAATGAAAATGATTAGTCAAAGAAAGTAATTATTTGAAAGCACTAGATTTATTATTAATATCGTTTTCAATTAAAGTGGATGAAGAGAAAGAAGGAAAGTAAATTGTAATATATTACATTTTTTTTCTTTTTTTATCTTTTTTTATCTTTATTTATCTTTATTTCTTTCATTTCAAATTTAAATTATTTAATTAATGGCTTTAATAATCGAAGCGGGGATAGCTCAGTTGGGAGAGCGTCAGACTGAAGATCTGAAGGTCGCGTGTTCGATCCACGCTCACCGCAAACTATTTTTAATTTTTTTTGGCTCCAGCTGAACGGTGTCGTCGGCTGACCTTTTTCCATCCAAGAGAACGCTGTCGTTTCGTCTTAGTTTTTTCCCCTGGAGTGGAACGGTTTCGTTTCGTTTAATTTCTGTTTTCCAATCATCTCAAGGACACAATGCACAAACATATCTCATCCAATCATTTCAAGACACCTTTTGCAACCCGAAAGTTAATGATATGATGAAACTCACGGAAGATTTTTTCCGAAGTGAAAAATTATTCGGTGGCTGGACAAGAACTAGATGATATGTGGATAGAAGGATATGAGTTGGAGATACTTAAAATCCTTAGCAGCCATGTGATTGGCTGATTCTAGTCTCAGAATCCCCACCACACTTGGCCACTCATGCATTCTCAACCACAACCATCTCTTGATTCTTATTGCTCGCACATATAATAAACCTTCCCCTCCCTTTCCACAATCTATTCAACTCACATTAACATCAAAAGTATTCAACACAAGTAATAGTTAACTAAAGATAATGTCATCCATGCTAATGGCAGCTGCAACTGCTAGCTCCAGCACTGCTCTTAGGCCAACTCCATTTCTTGGCCAAACCAGGTCAAGCGTTAACCCTCTTAGAGATGTTGTCTCTGTGGGCAATGGCAAGTACACAATGGTAAGCTACATTTAGTGTATACACATGCATGCATATTGGGACATGTGAAGTTTTTTTTTTTTTTGGGTGGTGGCTGAGTGCATTGAGTTGTTCTGCGCGTTCAGGGAAATGAATTGTGGTATGGGCCAGACAGAGTGAAGTACTTGGGACCCTTTTCTGCACAGACTCCTTCATACTTGACTGGAGAGTTTCCAGGTGACTATGGATGGGACACTGCTGGTTTGTCAGCTGATCCTGAGGCCTTTGCTAGGAACAGAGCTCTTGAGGTGATGATTCTTTTTTTTTTTTTTTTGTATCTTAATCTTGCCACTGCTTTTTTTTTTTTTTTTTTTTTTTTTTTGTATCTTAATCTTGCCACTGCTTTTTTTTTTTTTTTTTTGTTTCTGTGGTTTATATTAGCAGTACCGATTTCTTTACTAGAACCTCAATTTGTGTTGGAAAGCTCAAGAAGCATATAAAGTTTAGGTTGTTTCCTTTTTTCTTATTCTTTTTTTCTATTTTTAACTAAACTTGCTGCAGTAAATATTACATAATCATAGTTTATGGTAGAATTTAACCAATTATAGGATAAAAGAAATAAGAGAGAACCAAAATTATAGAGATTTTTCAAAAATTACTGCCAATTTACGAATTATAAGCGTTATAATCTTATGTTTTACAGCTCGATAATTTTTATTTTTTTTTCTAAAGAGCTGTATAACTTGACAGCTCTACACTTATTTGTGGACTGTACAGTCAAAATTTTGCTATCTAACTGCAGATTGTAGAGTTGTAGAATATTTGATTATGCATTTAAATTTTTTAAAAAGATGATTATTTTTTAAAAACTCCTAAAATTTTAATTATTTTTGCATAGCCCTAAAAGATAGAAGCAAATCTGTTGATAAAAATACATTGTGATATCCATTAGGTAATCCACGGGCGGTGGGCTATGCTTGGAGCGCTAGGCTGCATCACCCCAGAGGTCCTTGAGAAATGGGTTAAAGTGGACTTCAAGGAACCAGTGTGGTTCAAGGCTGGAGCTCAGATTTTCTCAGAAGGTGGCCTTGACTACTTGGGCAACCCCAACCTTGTTCATGCTCAAAGCATCCTGGCAGTCCTGGGATTTCAGGTCGTCCTTATGGGCCTTGTGGAGGGTTTCCGTATCAATGGTCTCCCTGGAGTAGGAGAGGGCAATGACCTCTATCCTGGTGGCCAATACTTTGACCCTCTTGGGCTCGCTGATGATCCTGTCACATTTGCTGAGCTAAAGGTTAAGGAAATCAAGAATGGCAGGCTAGCCATGTTTTCCATGTTTGGTTTCTTTGTCCAAGCTATTGTCACTGGAAAGGGTCCCCTAGAAAACCTCCTGGACCACCTAGACAACCCTGTTGCTAACAATGCCTGGGTCTACGCTACCAAGTTTGTGCCTGGATCATAAACTGATCATTGTTTCTTCAATCTTGTCATGTGCAATGTAGATTATAAAGACTTTATGCCATTATTTGACTTGATGCTTCATGCTGGGGTTGATCTTGTCTTCTTAGATACATAGTAAAAAGATGGCAAACTAATAAAAGTGAAAATAATGGTCGATCTAGGCCTGAAAAAATGTTATCCTGCACTATAACATTCTCAAAATCCAAAAGCAAGGTGAAACTAGCAACTTTAGAACCTGAATTTAAAGATCAATGTCTATTGAATCAATGCAGAAATTGATGGATCACAGACATCCTAATCCACCGAGAAAATTATTTTTTTGCTAATAAGTATCTGTAAAGTTTGCAGTAGTTATCTCAATTGTTAAGGGGATTTTAACACCATCATGAGTTCATGACTAAATTCATTAAAAGAGAGAGAGGCATATGAACATTTTCCTTTCCATATTTTGTGTATTCGGTGCTACAAATTTGACATTACATCGAAAACAACAGAATATACACAAACTACACATAAAAAAGACTATCTCTAAACGAATCCCTATTTGGCTATGTACATACTCATTGGTCATTCCACTAAGTACCAAAAATTGGTAGATATACAATTACAACGTCTCCCTTAACTACCCACAAACCATATAAACACCTCCGTAACTGCTGCCATAGATATGAAGCAACTTTCACCTTAGGATGGAAACTGGCAGACTTGGGGAATTGCTTACTCCTGTAATCCTCCACTTATCACCGTTGTTGTCCTTAAGACAAAAAGTGATGCTATTCTAAAGCTGGAAGCCTATGAAACTATCTTTTCCCACCATTTGCGACGACTTTTTTCTGCTTCAGAGTGGCCAAGTTTATGAAGCCTTAACTTTGTCTCCCTTAATCTTGTCTTATAATCTTTCTTCCAATTCTCAAACCTCAGTTTCAATTTCCTAAGTTCTACAGCAGGATGCATATTGGTAGCTCCCTGCAATGTTTTGACCTCAACCAGTGCTTTGGCTTCATCGTCAAAAGTTTGTCTCCGCTGCTCAAATTCCTTCATGAGATTGTTGACTCCATTCAAACTGCCATTAGACTCTCTCCCCGCTCCAACATCAGCAACAGCATTGGAAGATTTAAAGGGTGTGTTTGCACCTGGAGTTCGAGATCCCATGGACGTCGCGTCCTCAGAGTCATAAAAGCGAGGTGATGTAGATACATCAACTCTTCCAGGCTCATTGGCAGCATTATCAGAAGCAAGGCTTTTTCTGGCCGCAGCAAGACTCGTCTGCATCAGAATTACAATGGAAATCTCAGGCATCTGGGTAGTTTAATCATTTAGGGTGCAACTCTTAAATCATATTTACATTCCTGTAACAGTGCATGCATATTAAGATTATATAGTTTTATAAAAATCAAAGATTAGATCTGCAGCATTGCCAGATATCTTTGAGAAATGATGACACAATTACAAAAATAGTAAATATAATTCTCATCACCTTACCAGGGGAGGGTAACGCCAGTATAATAACTCCTCCAAATAAGTGAAATGGAGGCTACACTTAATAAAAATCTGTTTCTCTAAAAAACATCCTGTCCAGTGTGATTCAGAGACCAATAAACTTTTGCCAGAAATCCAGGACCCACCTCGTCAATCAAGTACAATTCGACCTCATCTAATTTATATGACCAACAAAACATGCCATGTTCACTACAGACAAGCTAACAAAGCCCGACGGGTTAGTACCATGAGAAATGGTCAAAATCCATTTAGCCACACATGTTAAAAAACAAGGTTCAAAAGCCATACTCTATTAAACGGACATGGTTATTACCCGCTCAATTCTCTACTGGCTTTAATAGAAAACCCAAGACCAGCTAGTGATGATAATATCTGAATAGTCTAGACATCTACCATAACCAAGAATCTATTCATGCTTTTGAGGGGTCTATATAGATAGTATGCGTCGGCTTCCACAAAAATTCTGATACGACACCTTATGGTTGCCATCAATATCAAGTAAAATCATAATTGGTTTAATTAAATGAGATGTAAAAATCTGGATCATACTGCTTTGTCCACTACTTTCACTGTTTTTAGCACTTCTTTCATTACTCAACCACAATAGAATGTAGGTATGTATTTCACAAAAGCATATATGACCAAACATGCAAACTCACTTGCAATGATGCCATCTGCTTTTGCCACATCTCCTCCATTGATTTCATCTTTGCCTCATATTCCAACCACCTGGCTTCATATTGTTTCAATTGCTCACGCAGTGCATCATTCTCCTCTTCCTTTTGGCCCAAAGTTGCTTCTGCCTTAAGAACCCGCCTTTGGAGCTCTGCCAAAGCTGTAGGTAAAAGCTGCACCTGCTCTTGTTGAACATCCTGCTTAACCAAGGAAAGTCAGATTTTTAATCCTTCTGAGTTTCTCATATTTTGACATACAATTAACAGTAAAAGACAGGCTTTATACATATTGGCAGAGGTTTTCTTGAAATTTCATTTGTTACAAAAGCCAAAAATTAGTGCTTATTACAGCTACGTAATTGTTCCTAAAAAACCAGAGTTTATCTCAATGATAAAATGCTGCAAACATCTTATGCAACATGAGAGCCAAGTTCCTAACATTTGAGCAATTTACATTAGATATTGGCATCATCTATGAGCCTCAGCGTAGCTAAAGGACACAGTTCAAATTGCCAGCAAGCCCAGGCAAACATCTTAATGATGGTCTCAATTCTTCAACAAATGTAAACTAAATGAATTTGTCAAGTTTGTGTTTCTGCTAGTTGAATAGATTGCTTATACATCAACCAAGTGTGTTTGATTGAAACTAAGGACTTCCTTGTAAAAAGGTTGGAACATCAACATTCCTTAACCACTATACCAAGTTACGCAGCACCTCTTCTATACAATAATTATTCCTTGGACACAAATTAGTTGAGTGACCTTTTGATATTGTGCCATCTTAAAATTTAGCAACAGAGGGCAAAAAAACTTTCAAATAAGGAGGATATATTTTCCACAGCATAACAGTGAGACATTTTAAAGATTAGAACAAAAGTCAATCAACAGAATTTCCAATAAACTAACTCTATATTCCTTTGCTAATCTTAACAAAACAGACGTAAGTGTTGTAAATGAAAAAAAATTTGGGATATCAAAATCTTTTACCCTTCAGTGCATTGAAATTTACATTAAAGTCACCTTAGGATAAAGTTAGCCCAATTTTCTAATTTGGTTTCAACCATTTTGCTTTTCTATGGTAAAAATCTTACAACTTTGAACCAACCAAAATTTGATAGTCTGTTGGATGCAACAAACATGGACATTCACTGTGTCTTTAATTTACTATCATTAAAAGTAATTATGAGAAAAAATAATAAAAGAGGATGGAAGAATCACATGGTTAAGCATGCAAAAGTCACTAACATGTTATAGCCATAAGAGGGGGAGGGGGGAGAGAGGGAAATTCACAAATATAGTAAAAATATCTCGCAAATTGAAACATGCATAATGAAGAGTACTACCTTCACTTCTGAAGTTCTCCTGCCAGGCCGTCTTTTAGATTTTTCATTCTTAGGATTTGACTCTTTTAAACTATGCATGTAATGCTTCCGGACCAACCACCCACGAATTACTGCAAGGAAAATATGAAATAACAAAGAATAAAACACTGTATGCCCAGAAAAGAATTCAAAAGTTGGCCAGCCAACAAACATAACTTTACCAGCTTGCAAAGATATGATTGCCATCAACTGCTCATCTAGAATTTTGGGAGCAAGAGCTGTGCACCTCTTTGCCATAGTACCATATTTCTTTCTTGTATTTTCACCACGAACAACTGCATTATAGAACCAACTTCAATCACAAAACTGGATCTATAAATTCAAACAAAACTAAAAATTTTTAAATGAAAAGCTTCTGAGAATATATACTGAAATGAAGTGATCACGCATTACATTTTGCGCCATCAAAACAACTATAATATTGGTGCTTTGCACATGAACACCAGTAAAAGCTAAAAACTTAAGGATTGTACAGGAAATATAACCAAACTATATTCAGTGAAACAAATGAGGTCAACAATATTATAAAACCAAAGAGGCAAAATGCTTTACATGATTGTAATGTTACTGCTCCTTTCTTGAGTTCATGGAAATAGTTGCGAGCCTGGCGACCATGGAAGCACTTTTGAAGCCCAACTATTCCATGCAAAACTTGTTTTCTCTTATCCTCCAATGCAGCAATCTATCAGACACCACAGCATAACAGAATCAGTGAAACAACTATATAAGATCATTTTCTTTGCAAACAGAAGAAAATATAAGTCACTGTTGCCAACTCAGCAGGTTCAATGAAAATTGTAAAGCTATCACCTTTCAAGTTCAAAAAGATAAACTGTCCCCTTAAAGTTTTTAAATCGTTCTCATTTTTTGGCTATTTTGTGGTCCTCAAGTGGTTAATTATGAAATTGCAATATGTACAAATTAAGGACACTAAAACGCTTAAACTTCATCCAAACAGATTCTTAGACATCTAAGGGGAAAATTTAAAACTATTCCAAATCCCTCCCCTTTCCTAAGTTACAATTTCAAATGCAAAATAGTTAAGACTTCACACCTAATTTTGGTTATTAGAAAGTCCTATTCAACAATTCAAATATTTATAAAATTGTATAACTTTCTTCTCATTTAAAATAAGAATTTGGGAGTTGGTTTTATTTATCATAAACACTAACACTCAGAACAAATTGACAACTTTTCAATTTTTACTTGATAGATAAAACTTCAGAACTAATTTTGGTTATTAGAAAGTCCTATTTCAACATTTCAAATATTTATAAAATTGTATACTTTCTTCTCATTAAAAATAAAAATTTGGGAGCTGGTTTTATTTATCATAAATACTAACACTCAGAACAAATTGTCAACTTTTCAATTTTTACTTGATAAATATACACATTTTATAGGAAAGATTCATCTAATATCAGCTACATATCCAGAGTCACAAAGGTGCATTTGCTATGATTGGCAATAGAAACCTTCAAGAAATAAAAAATTACTTCCTTTTTCTTTTCCCTTCTCTGAACTTCCTGTTTCAGAAGTATAATTTTCAGTCAACAGTTTCACAACATGCTTTCAAACTACAAAGAAATTGACAGAGCTGAATCTTTGTAGATGTCAACATTTGAGGCTTCATTGGTATTATCATCAAACAGTCGACATTTACAGAAGGTCTTTTAAAAAAAAATGGTTGGGCAAGATACAAGAAAACATTCCAAACTGTTGCAAAATATAGGAACCTACCTGCCCGGAACGGATATACAATTTTGTATAACCGACTTGATACATTTCCGGAAGAACATTAAATTGTTGTAGAACAGCCACTGATATACTTAGTGGATCCCGAGATACATGGCCCTCAGAGAGCAAGAAGCCATACCTAAAAATGTATGCATGTAGATATGAATAATTAATTGAGAATTCATGGGAAAAAACCATTTAAAAACTAAAGGAGGATTCACTATATACCTTCCTGCAAACTCTTGATGCGACATTCGAGAAGGATATCCTGATCTGGAGATTTTAACCACCTCCAGAACTCCACAACACCTGAGCTGTTGTAAAACAAGATCTTCTTCATATATGCCAGGGAGCTGCTTACTGTTTGGTTTTATGCAGCGAACAAAGTGAGGTCTTGTGTTCTCCAACTGGTGCATTAGTTTGAAGAGTTGACCCTACAAAAATGCAAGAAACACTTTAAAGTTTTCCAAAACATGATTTAGGAACATTTTTTTTTTGAACAGAACAAGTGAAGCTCCTATTTATTATTAGATGTTTTGTTCAGTAGAGGAACATGAACAACTCATGAGGAAAGGGTATATTCTAATATCATTTAAGTAAAACTGAAGCCCACTAGGATTAAAAAAACTAAATCAATGAAACTTTAAAATAACAACAGATCCTGTACTCTTTGTATGTCATAAGATAATGTAATTTAACCCCAACGGTTACACTAAGTGATAAAGGCCCTTGGTTTCAACCAAGAAGTCAAAACTTCAAATCCCCTTGAGGCTGCCTACCTAGGATATATATGTA
>JANKKB010030092.1:0-29339 GCA_026225775.1 Bursera palmeri | reverse complement strand
TATATATATATATATATATATATATATATATATATATATATATATATATACCAGAAGTTTCTTGAATACTACAATGTAAGATCAGAAAGTAGCCACCAATTTAAAAATTTAGGACTAGAGAAAAATTAAGGGACTTTCAAGTATCAAAAAATAAAATAAAAAGTTTAGTTAAAAATTAAAATTAATAATAGTAATGTAATTTCAACTCAAGGGTTAGATTGAGTGGTTAAGGTCTTTGTTCTCAATCAGTAGGTTAGGTATTCAACTCAAGGCAACCTATTAGGATGTTATTCTACGAGTTTCCTAATTACAAAGGTTGTACAGTCTAGTAGCAATCTTTAGACTCACAGAATACTTAGGAGAGGTCAAGGGATTTTGATGCATCAAATCAATAATAAAATAAAATACAATTGACTCTCAAAAATCATCATAAATGATCACATGATATTGCCAAAAGTTTCATAGTTTTGGCATCCAATTTGAAATTATTTGCAAACCCACACCTGTACAGGGAACTAAATATAAAATAATAAAAATATGAATCCAGCACATTTACCTTGAATTTTGTACCAACACTTCGCTTTTGGGAATCCACTGCAGGCAACAGGCAAAATGTGGCTGGTTTCTGGGCCTCATTGAGCATTTTGGAGGAGAACAACTTCAAGAGTCGGCAATTACATGATGATAGGAGTTTAATGAGATCAACATGTAGCGGATCTCGGTTCTTTTCCAGAAAGCCATTCGTGTCATATAGAACCTGGCAAGACTCCATATGTCAATAAATTCTAATATTTATTATGAACAAATCAAGTGGGCCAAAATAATATACACGCAAACAAACATGCTCTTGTGTGACTGTAGCTACGATGCCATACTATCTGTAACAAGATAGAATTATACAAAATATGTTAGGTATTTGCCTAGTGAAATTGTGTCCTAAAAGATCTTCAAAAACACTAAAACTCTATGCAAGCAATGCTAATGCCTAACAATCCACCTCAGGCTAAAAGAAACAAGTGCTAATATCAAGCATTTTAATCTAAACTCTAGAAACAGTTTTAGACTTTCAGTCATTGCTGAATCACAATTGTAATGAAAAATATTGTAAAGGCTCTAAGTTGGTCTCTGAAAATATGGAATAAATCAAAGCAAAGTGTACACTCCCATATCATACAAAAACTTAGTAGGATCTTGCCAAATGTTTATCCTCAAGGTTTTAATACCACAAAATTTTCCATTTTCTTCAGTCTCTCATATACACATATTCACACTTGTACTACTATGATATTGTTGTCGTTGTTCTTGTTCTTACTTTTATTGTTACCATTCGCTAATTATTATCGTGAAGTTACAAAATTATAGCTCCTTAATAGGTGTTTGGCTTCCATCTAGAAAGCAGAAAGCTTGATTGAGTCTAAGGTCACCTATCTGAATTCTAGAAGTCTGATAGCGTAGGTTAAATCATGTGAAAACTTATATTTGTAACTTCAAAAATTAAGAAATAACCAACCTCTCCAGCATAATGGCGAATACCAAAAGCCCTGCCTCTCTCTCCCTTAAAGCAAGAATTAGAACTCAGGTGCTGTTTAAGCTTATTTGCAAATGTCAAATCAGTGGCCTTAGGGAAATTTGATTCCTCATCCAGTAAAGATAGTACCCCTAATGGTTTCTGCACAAAAAACCACATAACGAAAAAGAGTGACTGCTCTGAAGCTGTAACCATAAAGGCAGAATAAATGAAACATATCAATCAATGGACATTAGCTTCCAAAGCTCAGACAATATAATTTTTGATAGCTACAGTAAGAAACAAGACTCCAGCAAGATAAAGCATAAAACACAAATATGATGGTAAGCCAGAAATTTGAATCCACATAACTCCAATGGTTTAGGAAGCAGTGGAGGAAAGTCAGGCAACTCTTCAACAGAAAAACAAAAGGCATGGATGGGAATGAAGGTTGATTGTACCTTCTCAATAAGATTCAAGCACTCTTCATTGTCTTCAAATTCAATTTTGGTCCAATCAACACCATCCGATTCATACTCCTAAAATGGAAATGGTAATTTTTTAACTTCAGTATTCATAACAATAAGTGACAATACTAATTACTGGAAAGCTTGTGCAGCAGAAAAGAAAACAAAAGTAAAGCCAGATTAGTTGGTACACATAAAAACCAACAAAAGAAAAGGACACTAACAAAAAGTTTTGGGTTGTTCAAACAGAATGGTCTGATGGCAACATGGCCATGGACTCAGCGTAGATCCACAAATATAGTTCACATTATGTATACAAAAAATTGGTTTTGATCCATGATTCGTCACCAAACAAACTCTCACCAAGTTTGTATAAGCACGAAAGTTCATAACCTTCCAAAGTTTTCTACATATAAACAAAGAATTCATCAAGTTAGCACCACTTTGTCAACCTTTTTGAAGCTTGCACTTTACCAGTCTTATCTCAGCAGAAAAACAAGCAGTGAGAAGTTCCCATCCACACTAGCAAGACATTTCCTCTACAGGGTGCACAATACCCACTAGGGAGAGGTAACATCATCATAGTAGAATTGTATGCTTCATTATACAGCAAACGTGTTCTGTGTCTTTGTCTAAGCAGGCAGATCCTTGGACATACATTCATAAATTTCTTTAGTTTTATTTAATGAATTTAACTCCAATGTGTTTAACAAGCATACATGTTCCACTTTCAATACCGCAAATTAAAAATAAATGTTCTATAGAAAGCAGGAACCACTAAAATAATATGTTTACTTATTATGTCAAGATATCTTCATCCAATTCCAATTATGCCTAAGAAGATTCCTCTAAAGTTTCTTGAATTAAATGTGATGCTTACCTCCTGCTCAAGTTTAAATAGATGCCGGTTGAAATGCTGTTGCAGCCTCTCGTTTGCATAATTTATACAGAATTGCTCGAAGCTATTCTTCTGGAAATGATGAGAAGATCATCACCATTGATACAATTTCACAGCAAAGAAACACCAGTACTACCATATAATAACAAGCCATATACCTTAAATGACTCAAACCCATAAATATCAAGAATATTTATGGATCTCCCACTATGTTGTTTTCCCAGTTCAAGTGATTTATTCATTTGTTCAACAAGCCAGTCAAACAAGCTCCCATAGATGAACTTTGCCAAAGCATCCCGGCTGTCAATTGCCTGAATGAAAGAAAACCAATTTGAGGGGGTTTCTAACATTTCAAGAGATCAGTTCTTTGATATATGCACAAACAGAAACATACAGATGCACATCTGCCACACTTTGGAGAATAAAATGATAAATTTGTCAAAGTAGTCTTAAACAAACCTGCCGCAGTGTCAACTTTTTAGCGATGCTGTCCTTGCCAGCTTGAATCTTATGGGTAGACAAAGCTTGCATCAAGTCCTCAGCACTGCAACCCATCAACCTTGCGGCACAAGTTACAGCTGCCAAAAGAAGATATAGGTGGGCTCAATGTACATACACATCTCTCAAAAGTTCTCTATCTTATTCTGAGACAAGTATAGTAAGCACAAATATGGTGAACATAGAGCAAAACTGAGGTCTATGTAAAATTGAATGACAACAAACAATACACATAATAGTAAGTTCTCATCTCAAAAATAATTCACTCAGAATTAGTTTCGACAACAAACAATACTCATAATAGTAGGTTCTCATCAAACATATTCTCAAAAATAATTCATTTAATTGTTTCAGCAAGCTAAAATTCCACTTAGTTTGATTGACCTCATTATTGTAAGTAATTTTAAAAAAATAATAAATATAACTCTTCGAATAATCGGCAACTCTCTACTATATTCTTATTGATAATTGACCAGATATTGATAAGCCTATTCCATACAAATATATTTATGCTCAAATATTTGACACTACTGAAAATCATCAACATAATTCCTTAACATCAAAGTGGCTGGCTCAATGGCTTCATGTATGGCTAAAAATGAAATCCTAAATGGTATCAGATAATATGATTATAAAGTATCAAAGCCTTTTGTCGAATAGATATATCATGAGTCAAGAGACTTCAGCTAAAAAAGTAATTCAGTGGGAGTCTACCATATAAATCTTACCTTCATCAGCCAACACCTCCACATGATTTTCATTGTCAATTACTTGAAATGATATGTTTCCCAACCATAAAACTGCAGCAAGCATTGCAAATGCATTCTCTTTATCTTCTTTTTGAATTTGAACCATGTCTAGGGCCTCCTGTGGATGTAGGAAATTAACACAAATCGAAAAAAAAAAAAATGAAGAAAGAATGGACATAGGAGCTTAGGAGACAGGTCTGGAAAACAGGTCTATCCCCCACTGTGGTGATGGTAAAATCTAACTTATAATTACCATAAGCTTATGAAAATTTTCAGCATCATTGACACCATCAATCGCCAAGCATTCACTCTGATTGAGGTAGTTGTACTCATTAGCCATTTTAAGGTTCAGTCTCTCTGCAAAGAAACCGTTAAGTAATGTCAGGCATAAGGGAATTAATTTTATGATGCCTCAGGTGCCCCATAAAAGGATCTATATGTCCAAAGATTTGACCAATTAAATTAATCCTACATCTTAATTATACAAACACTTTGACATTTTGTAACATTTGACTTAAAAGGTTCTAAGTTTTTCATGTGACAGGTTCCAACCACGTAGTTGTGTGCTAACTACCATATAGCAAAAGTATTTGTTGTGAGCATTGACACCCTAAAAGGTCTAATAGGATAATTTCTTAGAATTGGAAAACTTTCATCGAGAAGAAGACACACACACACAGATATAGTAGATATAGTAGCCTGCTATACACAACAAAACAACTAATATAGCTATTTTGTCATATTTCATGGTAGAGATATGCGTGTTGGACATGCAGCACCCTCACTAGAGTTGCATAGAATCCAAAATGTTGAAAAACTAAATACAATACCTTTAAGAACTGATGGAGCACCAGCACAAAGTTGATAAAAGATATGGTAAGACCGTTCACCAGTGGCCAACTGAACTACTCTTGACTGCTCAAAAGAGAAATAACTGTTTCAGAAATGGAACATGATGATCATAGAAGTTCAGAGCTTAAGTTCACATAAAGCAACAAGTTACCTTTTCGAGCAGAACTACCAGAATTATCATCCGTGAATATCACATACATATAGACATGAGATTGTAACAGTAAACCAGTCAGTCACTGTAATTAACATACAATATAAAGTAGTGAATCATAATAACAGTTATTCAATCTAAATATCCTTACAAGTCTGGATTTTAGCGCCACATATCTTCCCCGAGGTGCTAAAGTGAATCTCAATCAATTTCCCCTAATCCATTCAGATAATGATCAAACAAAAAGGGCAGCTTTCTAAACAAGTTAATTGTTGATTCAAAAGATGAATAAATTACATAAATTACTGTAGCTATGAAACATGAAACCTAGAGATCCCTTTGCACCGAACAAAAGTGGGAAAAGAGAACTCACAAATCGGCTAGAGTTGTCATTCCTGGATGTTTTTGCATTCCCAAATGCTTCAAGTATACAATTTGTCTGAAGAATTTCATGCTCTATCCCATCACTGCCACCACCAAGAGCAGCCAAGTACTGCATTGCAAATTTTGCAGTCTCAGTTTTCCCAGTTCCGCTTTCCCCACTGTAAGATACCAACTAAAAATTATTGCTTTTGGCCATATTAGCGTTTTCACTATTGGGAAGACTTCAAAGAAAACCTTATAGATCAAATATATAAAAAATAAAGAGAAAACACGAGTGCAAGTGGCGCAAAAACCCCTACATAACAGAATATACAAAGAAAAAAAATGTCCAAACTAACCTTATGATTATGGATTGATTTATTCCGTCTGCAATACATAAATTAGAGCCAAAGAAATGAGAGTTGGTAATAATTACACATCGCCAGTAGGAAAACTAAAATTTGTTTAAAAAACATAAAACAACAAAAAGGAATAAGAAGAAGAGAAAAGCACTCGTTCACCTTCCATCATCTCATTATAAGCAGTGTCTGCTATAGCATAAACATGTGGGCTGTCCATAACTTTCAGCCTATAAGCTGTGATAAACTTATTTCCGTAAATTGGGACATCTTTACCAGGATTGACAGCAACCAAAACTGGCCCTGCTTTAGTCTACAGAAAGAAATACAAGAACTGGTTAAAGGAATTTGTAGCGGATGAAAAACAATGACCAGCAGGTGCAAGAGATAAATATTGTACTTACGTAAATTATATCCTGGGAATATCTATACCGAATGTTGTAAAGAACTGATGGTTCATTCAAATAACTAAGCTGTCTAAGATCATCCACACCCTCGAGGATATCTGGGTTTGCAGGTAAGAGCTCTCCAGTGGAAACTTTCACAACCTATCATTACAACCAAATATATGTGCACAAACCACCCACCAACATCAGCACACAAGACTCTGTGCAAAGTTTTAGTAAGTACCAAAGCTTATGAACTTACATTTCCATTGGAAAGAGAAACAAAGGATTCATCCCCTGAAGTCGATTGTATCTTTCCAGACTCCCATTTCCCATTAGTGGGCCGACACCAAACATGTAGTTGCTGAAAAAGAACTATCGAAATAAATACAAAAATACAGAAAAATGATTTACCTACGACCAACAAGTCAATTACCTTCTTGATGAAATACCCAATACTATCATCCCAGTCCACTTCCCCATTCTTGGCCGGCTGTAATGCATTCACTTTGGCAACCTCATTTCTCTTCTTTTCATCAACCGCCACCCTAACATCATATGGTGAATCCACATTCTTCTGTTCTTTCCTCATTTTTTTACTCCCAAAGCTATTCCTCTTCACTCCCAAGTCTTTTTCTTTCCTCTTTCCCTCTTCCTTTCCATCAAAATCACTCCTCTTCTCACCAACTTCCACGTCAGCTTTCCCAATATTGTCTTCTCCAACCTTGAAGTCTGTGGGCAGCGATTTTCTAGCTGACGGCAGCCTTGCCCTTGACGTAGGCCGCACAGGCAATGCCGGAGGCAGGTCCTTGGGCTTCTCACACTCATCTCGCCTACGCAAAGATTCCAACATCTCCTCTAACGAGCTACGAGTCACCATCGACGGTGACGTTGATAACATCATCGCTATAATCCCTTAATTTAAGCCTCAAAATTCGTTTTTGAAATGTAGAAGTTCGCTTACAAAAACCCAAAGACTGGGCTTTTGTGTTGCATTATTAAATATAGAGCTCAACAACCCTGATTAAGATCGAAATATTACAACTTGCCACTCAATCACCAGTTCTCCGTCTTGATCAGGGTCTCACTGAGAAAAAAACAACTCAAAAACCCTAATATGTACAAAAATACTTCGATTTTGCCACTCAAATAAATAAATTTTGTTCTCGTAGACTTTGTTGGTGAACACCGAGCTTGAAAAGGCGAACTTGGACCAAAATGTTGCAATTTCTCTCTCAAATTATCTATGCAAACTCAAATTACCAACTGCTGCGGCTTGTTAAAGAGCGAATCATCTAAAAACCGAGCTCAAAAACCCTTGTTTTCATCCAAATATTGCAATTTTGCCCCTTGATTTCTTGAACAAGCTCAAATTCTGCGTCGCATTGTCGAAAACAGAGCTCGAAAATCCTAAACGATACAATATATGAGAAAATTAGGGAAAATTCGATGAATAAGAGAACTGAAAATAAAAGCCTGAGCAAAAATGGCTATGTTTCTGTTTCTACGATTTCTTTTTTCTGTTGTTACATAAAACAAAAAATAAAAAAAGAAAGTAATTAAATTTTAAATAATAATAATAATAACTGTGAAACTGAATTTGCCAAAACGAGGAGACGAGTTTCCACGGATTTACTAAAAGCGAATGTTACGAGGATAAGGAGTGACCGAGGCGGTAAAGGTGACAACAAACCTTAACCGGACATGACAACCAAAAGCGAAACTGAAACTAACCTTTGCGGTCCGATTTCTCTGTTTTCCAAGAACAATAAATTTCGAAACACAAACTTGTCGTGCCGCCGTTGCTATTGTTGCTCTTGTTGCTATTGGTTATCGCTATTGCTATTGCTTTGTGGTGTTGTTGCTATAGGTTTTGGTTCTTGTTGTTGCTTTAAGCTTTCTGCAAGAAAATTTGAATTTTCAGGTGAGTTGGGGGCCTCTGCATTGGTTTCTTGTGAAAACGGTTTAGATCTGATTAGCGATTTTGAAAACAGAAAAAAAAAAAATTAATTTATTTTTTTATTATTATGTTATGTGGAAAAAAAAAAGAGATAAAATAGAAGTGTTTTTTTTTTTTTTTTTTGGGAAAGAGAACAAAGAAGACCTGAGTCTGATAAGGAGCAACAGATTNAAAAAAAAATATATAAAATATAATTTTTTTTTTTTTTTTTTTTTGGGAAAGAGAACAAAGAAGACCTGAGTCTGATAAGGAGCAACAGATTACAGAACAGAAGCACCTCTTGAGACAAGAAAAGCTGAGAGTTTATGATTAGGCGCACTTGTGGTTTATATTACGGTTTTGGTATCGTCTTTTTTGAATTTTTGTGTCCAATTCCTGTTTTCCCTTGCCAGAGCCAACCCTGCTACCAAATATATCCCAATTAAATTATTAACCATATAGTAACATAGCTTTTATGGTGAGTTCTTAATTATTTTTATTTGTGTTCAAATATTTGGTAATTTTTATAATCTAAAAGTTAAAAAATATATACATGATTAATGGGGATTTGACCATTATTTATGAACCCCTATGTTTCATCTCAATAATTATCTTAAATTATAAATTTCATTATTTTGTTAAAGGATAAATCAAATGGCATTCTCGTAAGTTCATAACCAGTAAGGGCATACTCGTGACTTCACACCAGCGGAAGGGGTGGCTTTAGGAGCGTAATGCGTCGTCGTGCCGAAAACGACTAGGGAATGCCGAAACGACCCGACGCAATGTTGGTTCATTTTTTTCAAATCATTTTTCTTTTCAATTGACTTGATTGATTGATTTAACTCGTATATTCTATCCTTGCATTTGAATTTTGTGCGTGACATGAATCTCTCCCTGAATAAAATATACACAAAAATATATAGTAGTTGTTGGATGTGACATTCATGCATTGGAGGGAATTTTTTTAAATAATTATGAGCCCATTAATTAAAAAATTTACATGGTATGAATGGTAAATGTTTGTAATATAAGCATGTCGGTTGGTTGAAAAAAAAATTATTTGGGTCAAATATTGGTTGGTTTGTAGAATTCTCATTGTATTTTCAATATATACTGAATAATAAAGCTTTCAATAAATTAAGGTTCATCAATTAGATTAATAAATTATTATTTAATTAAATCTATTTTATATGGGCAATAGATGACTAATGGTTTAGGTTAAATATTAACGAAAAAATATACACCTACGATATATTTGATTTCTAAAAAAATTTAAACATTATAACTCTTCCTACTATGTAACAGATGAACGTGTCAGCTATCAAATATTAGAGATCGATAATAAAAAAATTTATATCGATTATCAAAATCAATTACTAGATAAAATTATGAAGTCTAAATTTTAATATTTTAAGTTAACGAGGATAACGTAATATTATAATAAACATTACTTAAACTATAATTTCGAAAGACTTCCTTTTTAATAAAGCAAACTTTTCTGGTTTGAGAATAACCAAATTAATTAAATGTGATTCATCAATTTGATATATTCACAATACATAATATTATGATAGATCAATACCGTTACATAAAGTCTTCAACGTCAATTTCAAATATTAATAGAACGTCATCGCTAGGTAACGTTCCAAATCATTAACACATTTAAAAGTTTACTTAATCTCGGGTACAAGGGTAGATTAGTAATTACAACCATTCAAATCATGTTATTGAGTGCTCGTAAGTCATAATTCAAATGAGGACGATTTAATCATAACGGTAGCGTGGCTGGGCCGCGCCAATTAAGGGACAAAAAATAAAATAAAAAAGAAAGGAAAATCAAAGGGGCGATTATGATCAAGTCAACAATGAAACGCGAGTTGGCAATAATTTTGAATGGGCAAAAGCCAACTAATGCCGGGAGCATTGGAACTTAATGCTTGTTTGTTTTCTAAATATTTTCTAGCCAAAAGTCTTCTTTCAAGTCGTGTTTGTGACGTTGGGACCCTTTTGGGTCCGGTTTGGTTGAGCCATTTGTGGACTTTTGTGGTTGTTGGGTTCGACCAATATTCAAAAAATTTAAGATTAGCGACTAGTACTAGTAATAATAATTAAAGATAGTTGGTGATTTTGATTAGATTGGGATTGGGATAAATATGATCATGTCTTTTTTTGGGTGGTTTGATATCCATTATTGAAAAAAGATCCATTTGGTACCACAATTTCAGGCAAGGCTTTTCATTAAAAAGTGATTGGTTTATAATCTAAATTTTAGTTTTATTTGTCAATTATTTGAGTTTTGACTTTAACAGTTTAAAGGAAAAAAAAATCTTTTGATTAGGAGGGTAGGGTAGAAACCAAATTTATAGGGTGCGGACGTATGCCTCAATTTAAAAATTGTGATGTGACGCAATATAAATACATATAATTGAAACAACTCATGTAATATAATAAATATTTTAAATTAATATAATGTAATGTGAAGTATATATATGTATTTTTTTTAAAGGTAGGATTAATTAAATAAAAGCACTTTTGAATACCAAGAAAAATATTTGCAATACGTTTGAGATGAGAACCTTGTAATATAAAATAGAGTGTTGAATATATTTATTAAGAAAGTGTTATGTTGTACGCTTTTTACAAAGTCAGTCTCATATCAAAAGCACTTTTTGATTTTATATTATGCAATTTAAAGAGATTTGAATTTGATGGTCTGCTTTTTTCTTTTTCTTTTTTTTTTTTTTTTTTTTTTTTTGGGTGCNATATTTGAATTTGATGGTCTGCTTTTTTCTTTTTCTTTTTTTTTTTTTTTTTTTTTTGAGGCTGAGGATGTTACTATTTGATATATTTATTGTATTTATCATGAAAAAGCATGATAGCTAGAAACACCAACAAGAAAATATAAACTATTGAGTCAGATATTAATGGCCATATTAAATTTTTAATGTCTTTTATGGTGAATGGATAGGTTGATTTTGAATGAAGTAGATATTAATGTTCACAACGAATAAGCAAATCATTGAATTCTATTTATAAATATTGATCAGAATTCAGGACATTTATAGTAATCAACACAATCTTTTACTGCATAATAATGATATCTTTCAAAGTGTACTTGGAAAAAAAAAAAAAAAAAAGTAAGTCTACATCTCTAGAATAACAAAAACGTTTTTGAAATTCAGAAAAAACACTTAAAACATTTTGGAAACATATATAAAAAAATAATATATTTTTAGAGGACTGTTTAAAAAATAATAATTTCTTACAAAATTAGAGGCCATAGCTAACTTTATATAATCTTATTTAGATGACAAATTTACTTTTTATTTTCTAATATTACATACGTAATACTTGATAATTCAACACATGTCGATCTAATCTTACATTAAATGTTTATCCAATGTTACTTGATTAATATCTAACACTATTAAGTTGTGATTAAACCTACTTAACAATTTTAACACTTAGATAGACATTAAAAAAAATTAGGGTTTTGTTATCTTCCAAAATAACCCCAATTTTTTTATTTTCTCAAATATTTTAAAAGTATTTATGTAACAAAAAGTGCATATAATTATCAAATATTTTCAAAAGAAGTATTATCTAGTATAAATTCTATATTAAAACCCATTTTTCACAAAAATTCTTGCTGTGGAAGTGCAAATTAACTATTTGGTGTTTCGTTCATGGGTGAATACATATAAGATTCTTTGGATTACCGATGTTATAGAACTTCAAAAAGCCTTCAAAAATTGGCAAGTGCTTCTGGGTATTTCAAGATGAACCTCTGGATTAGTATTTAGCCAAATTTTACCTATATAATATGAGAATGATACATGATGTTGTCTCCAAAATGGAACCCATGACAAAGCACGTACCGAAAAGCTTGTCTACAATATGATAATAGTTAGCTTTCACCAACAGGAAGAGTATAAGCTAATGTTAGAATTTAGAACAGGAACAACTGACCATTTGCATTATGCATACTAACCGCAATTATATGCCCTTTTAGTTCACAATTTAATCAATCCAATCATGACTCCATGTTCAACTTCTCATTCTTTTAGTACCCAAAAGCCAAGATTCCGTGTTGATATGTTATTGTTAGTCACCTCAACCTCCCGTTGATTATATCGTTTCCCATAATTTCATGTAGAAATATGATTAGAAGATGTACAATGTATTTAGAAGACAATCAAATCGAGCTTGAGTTATCCATTAATGAAGTGATACTATTCACGGTAGTTCCATTATGCAGAGTATTCACTTTAATATGCTAATGGGCCCAATGGGTATTTTGATTTTTATTTTTTTGAGTTGATGTGAACAGTACATGCACAAAACTAAAGCATGACTGAGTCTCCTTTTGCAGTCATGTGCTGGGGTATGCCTTTAAATCATTGAGCATCATGATAAGTAGGAGAATGAATTTCACTGACAAATCAAGGGGCATTGTCCTCAAAAGAATAGGGATCATTCCCTACAATTGGTCCTAAAGTTGCTGCACAAATTCTTCTTTCATTAGGCCTCTGCCAGCACCACTTCCTGCTTGAGTAGCTGCCAAGTTAAAGAATCTCTTTTTCCTCTTTATCACCTATTTATTTGGTTAATTTATTATTGACATTCTCTTTTGATAATGTTTTTTAATCACAGCACACAGCCTTTGGTATGAAGGGAGATGGGCAGGGAGGCAAACACCCTTGAGCATAAAGCATTACACTGTTAGAAAGCATTTAAAATGTTTCCAATGTTTCCAGGAAACAATTATCAGAAACTGTACTCTCGAATTTAGTATGCAAAGCTTTTAGCTGAAAAGCACTTATTATATAATGTGAGCAGATTTATGTGAGAGCACAAGCGCAATCCCAAAATGATTGTAAACCACCAAACGGATCATTGGGGCCAACTTGAGATTGATGTCTTTGAATGTGGAAGAGAAAATCCCAAGCTGGCTAGTTGTTCATTTTGTCTGTTAATAATAATATGTGTTTGGAAGCAATTAGTTGTAGTAGTTGTTGCTTTCCATGGACAACAATAATTCATTTCTGCCATCAATACAATTCTTGGTTTTCTTATGACTAGCACTAGGAGCACAAATTGTTTGAGGAAATTGTGGTCATTAAATGAGTCCCACCCAACCCAGGCCAACCCATGTTGGGCCTAGCTCAATGAGTGAATAGAAGTTGATTTGTTACCACTTTCGTGCACGACAGTCCTATCTCCATTGTACGTATATCAGATAGTTCCTTTGGCCAATATTGAGAAATAATCAAACTTAAGGGTGCAAGTTAAAAAATAATCAATTTTATAATTTATATGACTTATCTACCAATTTATACTTAAAACAACTATCCCTCTCTTGTAAACCAGAAGTCTCATTCTACAACACTTCTAAACGAGCGAATTATTCGATAATTGTTCAATAACTTTCTGATGATTATCTGATGAGTCCGATGATGGTTTATAACTTTTCTATGACTATCCGATGAGTTTCATAAACTTTCAGAGACTATCGACGAGTCTGATGGCTATCAGACAACTGTCTGATGACGATCCACCGATTAGGAAGTATTAGAGAATAGAGTGTTTGATTTATAAGAGAGGGATATTTTAATTATTTTAAAGGTAAATGGATCGATAAATCATATAAATTGGAAGGTTAGTTATTTTTCATCTCGCACCCTTAATTTTAGTTATTTCTCATAATTCTCCTAGTTCTTTTTATTAAGATTTCATTAAATAATAGTTGTCTTCTAAAGTTTGAGAAATACATCATAAATTTATATCATAAATTTATCTTTTGAATTTAAATTATTGGCACCATTAATTTAATTAAAATATAAATTTTATCCTTATATATCAATAAAAGGGCGAGAAATTGTGAATCTATAAAATGTCAGGGGTGAAAAAATATGGATCAGAACCTAGTGGGAAATCAATCAGTATCTTTTTATTCACTTATCTTTTCGTCATCATATTTTACCTTCACTTTCCAAATTCGGGCGGGCTCTCAAATGGAGTGGCCCAAATTTCAGTCCAAATCCAAATATAATTTGACCCGATCTGGCCCATTTTCACTTTAAGCGTTTACTCGTTTTGTTACTCTCCAATTAGGGTTTTAGGGTTTTCGGCTTCTAGTTGTAGCTTTCAATTTCGTCTCACTCGTTTAGCCTCACCAATGGCGAAGAACAGAAACAAGAAGAAGCGAACCGGCGCCTTGTCTATGGACATAACCGAGCCAACTGTTTCAGATATGCCTCAAGGTACCTATTTTGTTTAATTTTTTTAAAGATTTAGTAACATTTTGAATTTCAATTTTTACTTTCTTAGTTTTGAAAATATTTTCGTCCAATTTCGTTAGTTATTTTGTTTTGAAATTTGTATATGTTGCAGCAATGGACACGTCAGAGTTTGGAGCTCAAAAGCCAGCTTCTGGTATGCTTAATATGTAAGTATTGCAGTTAATATTTTATATAAATTATTTAAAATTACGCCTTGTCTTGTAGAGTTATTTTAATATTAACAATTATTGTTAGATTTATTTGCAATTAAGCATAAAATTGTATTTATTTTTTAATATCCTAATTTAAGGACACAACATAATTAGAGGCAAGTTTTCAGTTTGTTTAAGATTACTTAATGTTGAGATGAATTGTTCTTTTGGCAAAATATTTTATTAGTAATCGTAATATTTAAGCTCTTTTTATGTAATTGAGGATGATTAGGGGTTAAGGATCATATATATGATGTAGGAACATAGGGGGAATGCTTGGACAAGCTTGATGATAGTAACATGCTTGTGATTCGGGTTTTATGAGAATTTGGGCTCTGAATGTGCTTGACTAGTTCCTTGTTTTGTGAAAAATGCTTTATCTCCTTTTCTCTAGACGGCATGCTCTTGTCTTACCATTTCAGCCAACGTTATTGTGAACTTCACTAACTGTGACTTTTTTGGGATGCTTTAGTTGCCTGAAGATATCATATTGTGCTTGAAAATGTAATAGAACACATATGTTGGTGAAAAATAAACCAAATTCATGGATTTGAACTTGGAATTTATTGTCAAATCATCTGTAAGTGTTTAAGTAGAAACCATGATTCATTTTGATCAGATAACATAGTTTCGTTTGATTGTAATGCTCTCAATTTGTCCCTCTTGTAATATCCACTTTCTTATCCATAAATGAAACCCCTCTTCCTAATATTCAACAGTGCTAGATTGACAACATTTGAACATGAATCCCAATTTTCCCCTTCTTGATTCTTTCAGTTGTTAAAATTGGTCTAACTGCGTTAGTATTTTCAATCTACATGCAATTTGAATTGTCAATTCGCTTCTTCTCAATTCTTTCATATCATTTTCTAATTTTGAGCCTTTTCTGAAACAGTAAGACAAAGAAGGGAAGACCAATGAAGAGATCAAAAAATGTCCGAAAGCAAAAAGCCATGCAAAAAGCTATATCTTCAAATGAGAAGTATGTCGAGAAGAGTTTGAAGAAAGAAAGCAAATCATCGCAAACTCAATCAGCTAAATTGCTATATGACTGATACAGTGATGCTGGATACAAAGGCCATCTCACCGAGAGGGAGCTTAATCAGATTACATTTCTACAATTTATTATTTTATTGTGATAATGAGTTTACTTTTATTAATTAGTAGGTTTTTGTATCCACTTTATGGAATTGTCATTTCGATTAGAGTCAATATTCAATGAGCCCTGTATATATAGAATTATACACTTCTAACTTTTGTAACAAGAGACACCCAGAAGAGAAAACGATAGGCTTCATGCATTTAGTTTTTGTTTGGGAAGGGTAAAGAAAAGTTGCGCTAAACTTATTTCCCTGTAATTAATGCATCAAAGAGCAAATCTATTTATGGTTTTGTTGGTATTTTGTCATTTCTTAAACTAGTGACTAGCCACATCCAGAGTCTCAAGACATAGGCTGCAAATGTTCTGTTACGTATTACTGAAGAACAAGCTTCTGTAGGTAAGCCATATAAGAAGCCCTTTTCGTTGGGCCAACCCAGTCGGATCTAGGTAGTGGGCTTCTCGGTTGAGTTTTCGGCCGGGTTGTACAACTCTTTTGAGTCTAGTAAAGTTACAGAGTCATTATAAATACTAATATGATATTATTGTTTATGACATGATTATCACGTGATCAACTTTAATTAATATTCTTAATTTTTGAAATTCACTTCGTAAATTATATTATACCAGTTTGTATGGATTACACCACATTAGTTTATGAGTGAGAAATTGTGTAAAAAAGTTTGTAAGAATAGTAGTATTCTAATCTTAATAGAATGTGAAAAGGATTTTATTTATTGGTTTTCACATATGCTACAATTGATGTCAATCCATAAGAAGAAAAAGACTGCATAGAAGCGTTAGAAAATCAGTTTATATATATAATTTTTTTTTAACATAAATTATAATAAGATTTCATTATTAGATTGTGATTCTTAGTATTCTATTTCTTCTGAGAAATATTACACATCCCAAAATTATTTAGCAAAATCATGCATCCCAAATGAAATTAGGGATAAATTTTGCGAAAAGTAATTTTATTAAATTCTTTTAGAATTTTTATTCTATTTGTTGTATTGGTTTCATATTGCCCTTTACGTTGAGCTAAAGTCTGTTGTAGTACTTGAATGCAAAATACCTGGAAGTAAAAGCTTATATATTGCAGTCTAGGTGGTTGTCTTGGCCTCTATTTCTCAGTCTCTGCATGAACTTGGCTGGCTACTTGCGTGCAATTGTCTGAACTTTGAACCAAAATCAGGACGCATTTCTCTGATGTCATTGCTTTAGTTGTGATTTAATAACCTTATCCTAAAATAGTAATGGCTTACTCCTTTAACGCTGCTATCAACAATTAAGATGTCACATTCCAGGATTAATTAAGCCAAAGCCGTTAATGATGTTAAAACTTCTCCTTATATGAATTGATTTTGATGTAATATTGTTTTAAAATTATATCATTTTAACGTTGGAAAATTTAAGATAGGCATGAGACATGAGACGATGTATCATATTGGATCATAGCCAGCTTGACTCAACTTTGACCGCAACTCCATCATTACAAAACCGTCAAGCCAGCTGGTTTCTGTCTCTCAAGCTTTTCTTTTCTGTCATCTTCTTCTAAACTGCCACCATATCAGTGCAGTTATAACATTGTCACTTGTCACTCGGAGTCGCTCCTCTTGTTTTCGTCGTCTGCTTAGCTTTCACTACAGAGAAACCAGTTTTCTAGCATTTCATCAATGGCTTCTCCCTACCCAGCATCCATGAAGAAGCGGACGAGGAGGTCCAGGACCTGCTTCTTAACACAATTGATCAAATTGGCACTACGTCATGGAATTAACAAAATACAACCGCGGAAGTAGAAGACTTGCATATCTGTGTAGAAGTCGGGCCATCTAAAAGCATATCTCGAAAAAATCGCGCTAATATAATGTAAATTGAGTAATTTGGGAATCAATTAGGAATTGGTGAGATAAAAATTAAGGATTTAAAATTTTTAATACAGTGGTTTTATAGGTGGGGCTGAATAGTTATTTTTCATAGTGGAATATAATAGCCCATAACTGGTCCATAAAAGGTCAAGAAGCCCAATATCTCAATAGAAGCCCAGTATCATTCATTACTAATACCAAAATTAAAAAACCGTTAAGATTATCATCGACCATAAAAACAGGAAATTTTTTTTGTTAACATTATCTCGTCAAGGTCTCTCGCTCACTCTATCTCGCTAAGTAACGTTTGGTTCCTGAGAAAAAATCTGAAGAAAGAAACTAAATTGTTTTAGTTAAATATATAGTTTAACTTTCTCTCTTTAATACTTTTTTTTTTTGGTTAAAAATGTTCAGATGAATTTCGTTGTAAACCATTGCAGCGGTTACAGTACTCGTTTTCCAACAATTTCAAGTTACAAGCGTCACCGAAGCAGGACTGTTCATGGTAATTCACAGTCGCTTTCGTCATGTTCTTGCTTATTTTGTATTCATTAATGTATAAAACTGTTGTTTCGATTCGTAAAATCAGGGTTTTTAAGCTCTCTAAGATTTCTATATTATAGGCAAACATGTGGTTCCCATTAGTAACATGCGCAAGAGTTGCTCAGAGATTGAGAAAAGCAGCTTTCCAGTTAGTACAGTTCTCAGTACTCTGGCAGGTATTGGCCTTCGTCCTTGTGTAGAAAGCTTTCATTTTCAAACACTTTTCATGTGGATTATGTTGTTCATGTACGATCTGTTGGTTTGGATGTTGATATTTGTGTAAGAAGTTTTTATTTTTTTTATTTCTGTGCTGTTTGAATGGCAATTGTTTGGATTATTTTGATGCAATTTAAGTAATTATGATTTTTTTTCTTTTATTTGTTTGTTATATTTTCAGTGGCAAATTTGACTCTAATTGATAGTGCAAAGGCTTTAACTACGACGAATGTTGTGGTGAGAATTTTTTTCTTTTTTCTTTTTTTTAGCTTAATGATATCAGCTTTTCCCTTTAATTTCTTTTTTCTACGTTCATGACTTCATTATATGCTACTATTCTTGGGAGACTTGCCTGCATTTATAGGCTTCTTGTTGATAGATTTTGATGGACTTATTCTCTTCTTCGAAGTTTATCTTTTAGGTTCGTGTTTTAAAAATGTTAGGTTCCTATGTTAATGTATTAGACATGTAATTTTGAGAGTTTTGTATTTCTTTTTCACCTTTTTGATAATTAGTCTCAGGAACTAGAATTATTTTCCTTCGAGTCAGGAAGAAGCTGCTTCTATTTACAAAATAGCTGATGGAAGCATTGGAGATCTGTTCGGTGGCTTTCTGTTTTCAGCTGGACAGCAGGCTAATGAAGCTGTTCAAGGCCAGTTATCAGCTCTCAGTTTCACCAGGTTTGCCTCTGATCTGTTAAGTGCAGTATAACTTTTTGGGAATTTGATGGTCTGTGCTTTCTGAGTGATCTGTGATTTACTCTTTTCGTTTAACAGTTTGGCAGTTATCTTTGGGGCAGGGCTTGCGACTAGCCTTTCTCCATGTACACTTAGTGTTTTACCACTTACCCTTGGTTACATTGGTAAGCATGTATTTATGAAAAATCTTGTGGAACGATTTTTATTTTCACAAATAATTTGCTGTTACTATTCGCAACTGTTTCTTGTTGTTGCTGATATATGGACTGGCTGGAATCGTCCAGGTGCTTTTGGGTCTGGCAAAAGCAGAGTCCAGGTAATGATAACTATTGAAGCGTTTATTAGCTTAAATTACATATGTGATGGAAAGTATATTTAAGAGTAGAAAGATTTTTATGTGATGGAAAGTATATTACCTAGATGCCAAAAGTTAGAGGCCTTGATTGAATTGCACTTACTATTGTTCTTTTTCATCCAGTTTTTATTTTTGAAGAGAGAAAAGAGAAAAAGTTAAGAGGCCTTAAAGTGTTTATTTAAAACAAGCACCTACTTTTTGATACTTTTTTTTCTTAATATTTCATTAGATTGTTTTATGGAAACTATAACTAGGATATTCTCTTTTTCCATCATATATAAGTTGCGAATGATGTTAATGTCACTGCTGATCAGATCATTGGGGATTCCATTGCGTTTGCATTAGGATTGGCATCTACACTTGCACTCCTAGGTGTGGGAGCCTCCTTTGCAGGGAAGGCATATGGGCAAATAGGGAAGGGATTACCTTTGGCTGCTTCTGGTTTGGCTGTTGTTATGGGTCTGAATCTCCTTGAGGTATTGATTAAACTGTCTTGTTGGTGGTTAGACTCTATCTCTTTGGGGCATTCTGCTTCATGGCATTAATGTCCATCCAATAAACTGTGTTCATTTTAAGAAGGGAATTTCGCAATACTATGTTTACATTTTATTTAAAAATTTTTTGGCAGAATGCAGGTGAAATAAATTATGAAAAGTAATATGAAGCTGAAAAGTAACTGCTAATGACAACCCTTCAGATATTAGGCTCTCTAAGGTCCACAAGCAAGTAGATAGTACATACATGATCTAGCTGCTAGGCCTTTCCAGACTTGATTTCGGTTAAAAGGAGCCTAATTACATGCTATGACAAAATTTTAATTATGAACCGGTGCTTTTCTTCAGCTAAAAGCTATTAATCTTGGATACCATATCATATTCCTAATAAGCTACCATAAACCAATTGCCTGCATTTTTTCTTATGTGTTTCTAACTTTATTTCAAAGTATGTTGCCTTTCCAAGTCAACCGTCAAGAATAAGATGGTGTAGAGGCTAATATTTCTGTGAAATTCTAGATTTATATATTCAAAATCAAGTTTAAGACTTCTTATCAGTCAGTTTATCTAATTTTCTCTCTTTTCTCTCTGATTCAATTGATTCTTTTGGCAATTGCAGATAGTAGAATTACAACTTCCCTCATTTTTTGATAACTTCGATGCCCGTGCTGCAGCTGCTAACTTTCCATCAAGTAATCAGCCCATCATTCTAGCCTTGTTATCTGCAAATAGTAATTTGGTTAGACCTAGTTGTCTCAAAGACCTTACAAGTTTAAATGTAAAATATTTGACATGTTAGGTGTGCAAGCATATTTAGCTGGGTTGACGTTTGCATTGGCTGCATCACCTTGCAGTACACCAGTGCTGGCCACTCTGCTGGCATATGTAGCTACGTCCAAGGTACTTTGAAAATGGCTTAAAGTTCTTAAATCCTTTTTAGTTTCTGATTTTCACTAGATTGCAGAATTCTGATAATCTATCGAAAATGACAGTGTGATGGGAGGTGCTCTCTCTCCCTATCTATCCATGAGCATACCCCTTTCCTGTTCCTGCTCTGCCCCCAATGCATGTCTGCATACACAGACAAATTAGATAATTTGACTTGTCCATCCGATCTATGTCATACCTGAATGTTATGGTAAAAGTCTTCAACTGATGAGCCTAAACTTGGGTTCAAGTATTAAGAATAGCTACTTCATATAAAACATATAAAAGGTTAGGAATACTAAGACCTTTTTTTGATGGAACCAGCACTGTGTATTGGCCCTTTTATGTACCCTATGCTTTGGCAGAACTGGAAGAAGAACTCAGCACATAAATGCACTATAAATTCTTGATCCTGGCTAATCAAAACAAGTAAATAGTCGTTAAGGGTTTGGGGAACCACATTGTTTGTAAATGTTATCCAAACATGCAGTACAGAGATTTAAAGAAGAGGGAAAATAAATACTTAAATGAATATTTCAGCTCGTAGATTTTTTTTTTTAATTTAAATGAGAAACGAAAAAGTTGTATTTTCTCCTTTGCTCATAGATGGTTTATATATGTACTTTTTAACTACAGTTTGACCAAGCTATGTTCACATATATTTATAGATGGTTTGCTTGCATAGTTATGGCTAAATAAAAAATGGTTGACTTTCATAATAGGATCCAGTGATAGGGGGTAGCTTACTTTTGACCTACACCACAGGCTATGTTGCTCCTCTACTCCTTGCTGCTTCTTTTGCTGGAGCTTTGCAGGTAAGTACCTGTTTACTTGGGCTCATTTATTTATTTTTGTTTTCATTGTTTTCATGCTTTTATTCTCTTATATGCTTCCTGTACAGAATTTTTTTTTTTAAGGATATTTTAGTAAATATTTTACTAAAATATCTAAATAAACTTGTGTGATCTGGGTTGCTGAACTGAAATTGACATATTACCTTCTATTCAATCTCTGCTCCAAAATTTAACTTGCTACGTCAAAAATAAAAACATTTTGCAGAGCCTGCTTTCATTCCGCAAGTTCTCATCATGGATCAATCCAGTCAGGTACACTAAAATAAATATGTAATGTTACAACAGAACTGACATCCTCTTTAGCACCTAATAATGTTTGCATGGCCAACATGGTGCCAGGCAGTTGCCATCTTCCTGTCAATTTTAATCACTCCCATTATTCCATGTTACTAATGTCATTCATATTTGACTGTTTCTGCAGTGGTGCACTTCTCTTGGGAGGCGGTGTTTATACTTTCTTGGATAGGCTTTTCCCAGTCACAACAATGGCAATGTAACGATTCAAATCATTAATCTACAAACTCTGGTAAGGTATTGTATAGAAAAAAAGTTAGTTAAGAAGCAAGCCCAAGCATATACCACCTAATGTCAATATTTGAATAGTTAGTTCCAAAAACAACTGTCAAGATTATGATTCATGAACCTGATTGAGGACTCTGATCTGTTTGTAATATCTTTTCTTTGTTTTGGTCTTTTTGGTTTTAGCATCTCATTCAATTCAAGTATTTAACTCTCTCCATTGCCACCCACCACTTCTCTTTCTCCTGGAAAGTAAAAAGTTTGTAGTATTTTGATATTATGTAAACTTGAGATCTATCTGGAAGAAATATCGGTTGTTTGAATGGTCCATCCTACGCAATGAATGTTACAGGGTTATGGCCAATTCTTTATGGACTAGCTTTGTCACGGCTTTCATCAATTGACATGGGAAACAGATAAGGCCATTAGTCTCACTCCCAACTTGATGAGGCAATGACATCAGTGAGCAGCAATGTGTCCACTAGAGCAAGTAAAGTGGAAATGAAAGCGGCCTCATCATTTCAAAAGTAGTGTTTGTGTGACAAATGGGACCACTAGATACACTTCCGGAGCTGGACAGGAATGGGACCATTAGGTACACTGCCGGAGCTGGACAGGAAAGGTATATCTGAACTCCCATGTATCAAGCATAGGAATTTTTGTTTCTTAGCTAGATATGGTTTCTCAAGCTGTTTATGAACCTCTTCTTGTGTGGATATCTGGGTTCATTTGGATAATATTGACAAACACTCGAAGACTCACAAGAGGCAGGCCCTGTAGTTCAGTCTGAAGAGAAAGAGACAATTGGGAAAGCGAGAAAAGCAAAGGTTTTTTCAGATATAGCCGAGTCTATGTAGATCAAATGGCCAGCCACCAGATCTCTATCAATCACAGAAATGGCCTAACAAATGAATGTGCATCTTCTTATGGCTTATCCAGAAATCCCATTGCCATCTTCCAACCTCTGTTGGCCAGGCTGCACATCCATAATGAACTCATTAGGAACAACTTCTAACATTGTTAAACAACACTTTCAAATAGTAATTTGCATCCCGGTTGCTTTCTAATCTTTTTCCGTCTTTAAATCTTTTGGAATTATAGAAAAAAAAAAGCAAGAAAAGAAAATGGAGATGGAACTGAGGGATTAATTAGAATTAATTTGGGCGGGAGAGGAAGAAAGCCAAGAAAATGTAGAAAATAACTGATTATTCTGGGAGCATTGTTTTTAGTAACACTATTTTTTTTTAATTCCTTACCTGATGAAATATTAAATTATTAATACGATGTTGAATTGTGATAAACCAACTCAATAATTTAAAATTTTGTGAAAGACTTGTAGAGTATTATTAGATAGCTAAATTAACGAGTCTAGCTGGTTAACTATATTGAACGATGTAAAATACGATTATGCATTTGCGAAATATTTTTGTATTTTCTCAAGAAAGTTCAAGATAAAAATTTGGTACATTTAATAAAGAAAGAAATGAAAATAAAATCTTTCCGAACAGAAGACTATTCTTCAACTATTGGAAATGTAAATCCATCTCACAATCCTATCATAATTCTAGTAATACATCAACTTACAAAGCAGTTCCCACCGAATGTACAACCGCAAGCATTCATTTGAGAAATTTTTTAACATTTCCCACGGGCCCCATGATGAACAGTATCGATACTTTTGTCTATCATGATCCATGAACCGTCCTTTACGATTCTCACAGTAGCAGAGTATCAACTCTGCAGGGATGCTGTTAAAACTTCGATTTCAACAAACCCCAGATTGTTAATTTAATTAGCTCCACGACGGATCATCTCATTATACTGCTCCAATGATCTCTGTCTCTGCAGCCTCATTTCCTCGTTGAACTTTTTTATGAACGCCTCCACTCGACGGTTCAACTCGTCCTGGCTCAGCGACGGTTCCCTCTTCAGCCTGCCCGAGTCGTTGTTGGCGTCTGGGGCATTGTTGCTGCTGCTGATGTTGGCCGTGGCGGTTGCACGGTCACTAAAGGTCTCGGCTTTCTTCATTTTGGGCGGCGGGGGAGGAGTGTTTTGGCGGCGCAGGTGCGTGTCCCACGTGTCCGACTTCTTCAGGTGCCTCGCTAACGGCATTGCACGGCCTTCCGTTATCGTCTTCCACGTACTCTCCAGCGTGTCCTGCTTTTTTGGTTTGCTCACTTTTAGTATTGCCTTCCCAACTGCACGCATAGATAAAATTTTTATCAAATTGAAACACACTATTGGTTGGCACCTGCTTTTCATTTTTTTTGCTTCTGGAAGCAAAATGAATGTTTCTGAAATTTATTAAACTGTTTTAAAAAATTGATCTTGCTTGATGTTTGGAAATTATTAACTTGAGCTGGTCCTGAGACTAGTGAGAGGTGGTGGTCCTCGGACCACTGAAAATTAGATTCATCTCTGATGGATCAGATTCAAAGAGACTCAGAGAGAGGAGAGAAACGTACCTTCAGGACTTGCTTTCATGGCTTTTCGGTGACCAAACCTTGCTGAAACTGGCGGCTTCTGTTTCTGTTTCAGCTGCTTCTGTTTCTCTTTTTCATACACGTCCAAGAACTCCATGGAATCATTCCTCTGTCGGGTTGCAACAATACCCACTTCATCACCACCGTTCATCATCATCGTCTCATCAATCACCTTCTTCTCCACCTCCACCTCCTTCTCCTCCTCCTGTCTGTAAATTCTTATATTTTCCAGTGTTGGATTAACATCAACCAATTCTCTCACATCATCGTAATCGAGAGCATACCCAGCTCGAACCTCAGCTGGTAGTACTTTCTCTTGCGCAACCAAGAGTTCAGTTTGCGAAGAAGCTGAAAGATTATTGTTATCTTTTTGCTGTAGTCTGGAGGAGGCAACTATGGAGATGATGATGCAGTTGATTACTAGGTAAAGATAAGGAGGCTTCAACCATCGTAACATAACGTTCCAAAAAGAAGGAACATCTGATGCTACAAAGTCTGATATCAATGGAACTGAGAGTTTCAAAGCTATAGCAACCGATAACACACAGGTTGATACCAGGCCAACTTTCACTAGGTTCCCAGGACTCGAAAGGATTGACATTTTCTTTATAACTTTTAACAAAGTACTGCAAGATATTGGTAAGTTTCAAAATGGAGAAACTAGCTTGAGAGGCGAAGGACAAGAGATGTATATGTAATGCGTGTGAATGTGTGTATATATAGGGGATCGAGAAGTGGGGCTCGGGTTACGTGATGAAATTGATGTGGGCCGTCAGATGTGGAGAAAAAGGTTGTTGGAAGGTGTTCCACGTAGGTGAAGGTGGGCTCAGGAGGTGTTACACGTGGGCAATTAGGGTGATTTGGCTTTTGCCGACATGGCTATTTTGGCGATGTGGTATTGTTTTACTATTGACATGTAGCCTATTTCTATGTTTACAGCTTGCCGCTTGAGTTTTTTCTGTTCTCTATAAGATAAAGACTAGACTACAGAGTCTACAGACTACATACATATATTCTAATCACTTAGAAGTACTTCTATTCAAATAGAAATCACTTCTAAAGCACTTGTAATAAGAATATGGCTCTAAAGGTGAAAAAGTTGGAGTAAACAGTAAACACAATGTTTTAGTGTTAAGAGTTTCTAAGTCAAATTAATGTTTTAAGTATGCTATGAAGATGAAAAGAATAAAAAGTCGATTAAATGATATGGACATCAAACCAATGGTGGTTGCGTTGCGTCTTGTTGGAATTTGTAGGTTGAGGAGTCTTCGTTAGGTCTGGTTTTCGATAGTATTGCAATCTTTTTAGCTTCTATTTAGGGCCACAGAATGGCAGAAAGCTACCATATAATTATGCATATTTTCCAATTTTTCTGAAACTTATTGTTATTACTAGGCTGAAAAGCACACCCCCACTTTCAAAATCATCGTTAGGATAAGGCACCAAGCAACATGCCATCGACAATTTATGCTTTAACTTGACCCTGCAACTGCCTGTAACTCATTGCTCCTTCCAGGAATGAAAATCTCTTACAACCAACACATGGGTCAAAAAGATTCATACTAATTATATATCTGCACACTGAGAGTAAAGAATATTCTAGTGTTTAAGCCCTCCTGTTGTTGTGATTTAACAACTAAATCAACATAACGCTTGCCTGATTTATACTTCACCTTTGCTTGCAAAAGTTATCTTTAGTTGTCATGTATTGGGGACTGAGCCTTCTTTTTCCCCATGACAACAGACTTGTTTTTGCCTTTCCAATGCTAACCAAAATGTGCACTGTTCCACTTCGAGCTAGTGTTTAGATGCTTCAGGGTTGTTAAAAGGTATTAATTAACTTAGCTTATCACTCAAGGTTTACTTAACGGTAATCTTTCTAGAGAATCTAAACCCAAATTTATTTTTTAATCTACAATAGAACAGTAAAACTAGTGTTTCCAGAACCCATTTGCTGTTAAAGTACTAGGAGCTCTTTCAGGATCCTAAATCCCCGGCCGGAGGTGGTGGGTCTTCTGGGTCTGCCATGTGCTATACAACACATTATGGCTGCAAACGTTACCGACAACACTTGGTAAGTAACAAAATGTGCACATTAAAGAAATAAGAGAAAGAAGCGAACGAATATTATAATGCAAGCAGGCAAGTCAAAGGTAATGGGAATAGCATTTATATACACAATTTGACCTTCTTTTTGGCTCATTAAGAAAGACGATCACATGAATGTTTTTGTTCTTTCTTTCGGTTTCTGATTTTTCTTTCTTGAAAGTCATAACATTTCATGCATCTAGTTAAGACACATGCTCAATCAAACAAAGTTTTAGATCGGAATAATGTATGTTAATGCGTGAGAAGGCTTTACTTTGATTTGGTAAAAGCTTTTACTTGTCGTTTTATATGAAAATTAAGTGCAAGATTCAAGTAGTGCTTATGGATTGTAAGGCTGAACAATATTCGACCAAACAAGAGGCTATGAATCAGATGGGTTCATAAAAATCAACACAACATGTGCCTGCACATGTGTTTTTCAGTACTCCATACTAAGTATTTGCATCCAATAATCTATGCTAACAGTCAACGGCAGAAGAGATTATTAATTTCTTAACTAAAGCACTTCGAGGGAAGCACTTTCTAGTTTTCTTTGCTATCTCAATAGGTGATAAAATATAACTCTACATATGTGTACATACTATCTTGAATCTTTCGGACCATGCATGTCTTTGCAGGATTGCTACTCGACTGTCAACTATTTCATTTTTCGGATGGGTTGATGACAAAGTTAACATTAAACTTTGAGTGCTAATTATAACACATTTAGGGTCCAAGAAGTAAGGATTTTCTCAAACTAGAAAAGTACTTTTACTTGACGGCAGTTTTTGTAATTCACCACACTTCTTAAGGAAAAGAATGAATATCCATTTACAATTCAAGATATGTGAATTACTAAAATGATAACAATATTATGACTGTTATAAAAAATAACTAAACTCTTAATTTTTTTTTTCTTTTTTATAGTTTAAGCGATCAACTAGATAACAAGATTGACGGAATTTAGTTATATATTGATAAGATTTGATGGGATCAATCCTTTAAATTGTTTCGGGCTGACAGGATAAATCCCATCATGCCTTATTGTTCGGTTAAATTCAGATTTTAACATTTTTTTTTAATCCTATTTGATTAGATGATTAAAGAAAAAAATATTAAACTTGTTATTTTTTAAAATAACCCATCTATTTTAATTACATTCTACTATTTTCGCAACTCTGTATCAATGGTTACATACAAAATAATAATAATAATAACGAGAATAATAATAGTTAATCATGCATTTATGATTTATGTGATATCTCAAATGGTCCATAACATGGAAACTTGAATGGCAAGAACTCTAAGTGGCAATAAATTTTGTTTGGCAAGCATAGGCATGCTGATGCACCATTATAGAGCTTTTGGAGGGAAGAAACGGAGTCTATAATCCGAAAACTTGACCTTATTGTATACGCAATCTGAAGATTTCCATGGTCAATTATAGCTTTTCTTAAGACTGTACCAAAACCCAATAAATACGAGGAGTAGTTCTGGCTTTCTTAGTCAGGTGAAGAAGTTGCAAATTTTGCGTGCAATAACGAGCTGACATTTCTGCGGCACTTTTTGTGATTATAAAATCACAACCAACCAAACTATTGGTCAGAATTTGATGTGGAATCTGTTGGCTAATCTTAGGCCAATCAAAGCCAGGTTACGGTTCTCCCTCGCCCAGGAAACTAAAAGTTTCAAGCTCGGAAGTCAAGTGGGTAGATTGTGACAGAAAAGTAGAACCGAAATTGGGTTGTATTATTAGTTCTTTGACAAATCAATACTAAGCGCTTTGAATTTCAATGTATTTGGGTGAAGAAATTTATGAATACTTAAACATGTCATTTCATTAAATTTGAAACTAATCATAGGAAAGAAAATCATTATAAATGTAGTTGAAACTTGAGTTGTAAAACTTTCACTTTCACAATAATGATCAAATTAATCTATACTTTTAAGAAAACCAGTTCTGTGATGTGATCTGATCCTGAGCTCATCAACTGATCTTAATCATCATTAGTCATTACCAACAAAGTACCAACCTAAGAAACAAATGGTTTGCGGGCAAAAAGTGGGAACTTGGAATACTTGCTTGATGATCAAGTCGTATATTTGACTTACTAAGCAGAGTTGGCGAATCACAAGGGGTGAGAGAGTGATTTCTACTGTACTACCAGATCAAACCGCCTAATTGATGGATGATTGACACGTGCAATCATGTTTATTTTAAATTCCTAATATTCCAAAACACAATCATGCTGGTGATGGGTTTTACAGGCCTCATTTTGTTTTGTTTCATATTTTTCTAGTCCATGATTTTCTGCCTAATTTTGGCGAGCAATCCAAGAAATTGTTTGTGAGGTTAATAAGGTTTTATTGGGCATTTGCTGACTCTGTCCTATCCCAACAAACAAAATGATTGGCAGGGAAACTGTACACCTGGCTCATTGTGAGACCAATGGGAAAGAAGGATTCTCCATTGATGTCATTAACATCTAAACAAAATGCAAAATGGTAACTAATTTTTTTTTTTTTT
>JANKKB010030091.1:0-46463 GCA_026225775.1 Bursera palmeri | reverse complement strand
TGGCGCTGCGGCGGTGGCTTCTGAGCGCTGCGGTGCTCAGGTTATGTTTTCTGCAATTCGACCCTTTGTTCTGTTTTTCTCTGTTTTAACTCAAATTTCATCTTCTTTGGGAATTTNCTCCATTTCTGCAATATTAATATAATTCCCATTAGAAAACATCAATAATTCATCAATTACTCAGAATAAGGGTATTAAAATACATGATAAAATCATCTTATCACTCATTCATGTATGTATACTCATTCATGTACTGTAAGCTTTTAATTTTAGTGTAATTTACTAGTTTTGATTCATGTATTTGAAGCTTCTAGTATTTGTGCACTTCATATGATTCATGTACTGCAACAAGCTTTTAATTTTAAAGTTTTTAGATTGTAATCACTAATCTTTATACATTAGAAAATAGGCCAAATTAAGATATATGTGTGAACATGGGCCTAATTCATCTCATTGTATAAAATCTATATTAAAATGGGTTAAATTCAAAAAAGTTGTGGAAAAATCATACTAAACCTAAGCTAATTACCTGACCTGATCATTTGACTTGAACTGCCCCGCTTACAAAATGAGCTTAGCCCAACCCAAAAATCCGAGCCCAAACTCGAATAATCCCGACTTCGGTTTAAATTGTGTAACCCGTCGGGTTGATAGGTTGGTCAAAACTTGACCTAAACCCAACCATGTCCAGCCCTAGTTGTTATGTTGTTTACCTCTATGGGGATAATGAGTCTTAAATCATTAAAATATGAATTTTAGGGTAAAGATACTTGTATATTATGAATATATTGAACAAATATTATGTGAAGTTTATGATTCAGCTTAAATACGGTGATCGGAATATAAATTACACACAATAGTAATTTGGACATATGTACCTTAATCTTGAGTAGATAGTGTATCTCTGACTTGTAGACTGCAATATTTGATTAGAATAGAAAGTGAAAGTTCTAGTATAAAGGTAAATACCTTGGCTTGTTGAGATTGTAAGATTTGTAAGACAGGGAATATTATTCCATAGATAAATAATCATAATTCTCTAAGTTTAAGTGATATTGCCTTATGGGTTTTATAAGATCTTGAATTGATAAATCTTGGGTGAGTATTTAATGAAGAAAGTTCATTTAACTAATTATTTATTAGATATAAAATTGATTATAATTGGAAGGGTAAAATTATAAAATTAATCCAGCTTAAATTATCAGTATTCTATGAGGGTATTTATGTACTTTTATTGCTTAATGAATAAACTTAAAAAAATAATTTAACTAAATTAAATAATTATGATTTTAAAAATAGTTTTTAATTCAAGAGTACAAATCTGAGCCTAGTGAAATGTGCCAAAATTAATAGACAAAGTTTGCTATATTTATGAGATAAAAGAGTATTCGGTTGGTTCTATTGTATTAGAGTAGTGTCTTAAAAGTAAGACCTTTTATGTGAAAAATTAACAATTATGTAAATAAATAAATATTATTTTTACATTATCTATAGTGTCCCTTGAACTCCGATTTATCATTAATGATCAAGGTTTCAGAGCTATTGAAATAATTAAGTATCATTTATAAACAAAGTGATCATATATAGGAGATCCGAAACTTAATTATAGCTCATATTGTGTTCACAACCTGTAAATAGAGTTGGACTCTCTGTTTGGATAAGGTTATTGTGTCGTTTGCCTCCATGGAGATGATGAGTCTCAGATAATTAAAATATGGATTTTAGGACAAAAATACTTTTATATATTGTATAATTGAACATGACCACATGAAGTTTATTGTTCAGTATAATTACCGTTACTATAAACATAAACTTAACAATCGAGTATCTTTGACATACATACCTTAATCTTGAGTGGGTAGTACACCTTTACTTTGTAGGTTATAGTCTTTGATTAGAATAGATTGTATGACTTTTTTGAAATATAGGTCAATATCTTGGTTAGGACTGTTGTTTAGTAAGACAGAGAACACTTTTCTATAGATATGAAATTTATAAATCCATAAGGTTTAAGAGATACCGCCTTGAGAGTGTTACTATAGCTTGAATGATGAATCTTAGCTAAGTGTTTAATGAAGTAAGTTTGTTAAACTAAATTCATTTATTAAATATAAAACTGGTATCAATAGTAAAGATATAATTGAAGGGGTAAAATGATAAACTTAACCTAACCTCACTTATCGGTATTCTATGAGGGTATCTATGTATCCCATTGCTCAATGGATAAACTTTGACTAGTAATTTTAATCAAATTAAAATTGTTAAGTTTTCTTGTAATTAGAATATTTAATTCAAGATTATAGCTCTATGCCTATAATGGAGTCGCGCAAAGTCAAAAGACTAAACTTGCTACATTTATGAGATATAAGGGTACTAGACACGATCTATTAAAGCTTATAATTAAATATATTTATTAGGTCCTTAGGATTGCATCTCTTTAAATACCTTTTAAAAACTGAGAAATAAAATTACAATTTATTAAGATCTATTTGATATCTTTCCTAAATTAGAGTGTAATTGTGAATAGCGGTGGGCACAAGTCGGGTTTGGCCCAACCAGAAAAAAACCCGAACCCGATTGGGTCACAAAAATGAACCCAAAATCGGGTTTTGAAAAAAATGAACCTGTCGGGTTTTTGGGTTGAAAGTTTAGTTTTTTTTTGTTAATCGGGTCAGTTTTTTGGAATCGGGTTGGGTTTTTTATATAATAAATTATATTTGTTTACAAAATTATAACCAAAATGAGGTGTAGCCAAGTGATAACCTTGTCAAAGGTGGAGGTGATAGGTTCGAATTCTAGAGTTCCCAAACTATTTCAAATATTTTCAACTTTGGGTCGGGTCAGATTTCGGATTTTTAAGGCCCAACTAGAAAAAAACCTTAACCCAATCGGGTTGGCCTATTTCGACCCGAAGTAGGATTTTACTGTTGGCACAACTTGACAAAAACTCGACAGATCGGTCGGGTAAATATGTCCACCCCTAATTGTGAATGAGTATATGTGCAATTGTGTGTGTGAATTGGGCTTAATTAGTAATAGGTAGGACCCATTCTAATTGGATTTTGTTTAATTGTTAAACTAATTGGGTTCTTTATTTCAATGTTAAACATTTAGGGCTTGGGTAATTATTTGGGCTTGAATTGCTTAATTGCTTTTAGGCTTATTTTAAATAACAAGGCCCCAAGTCCAACTAATAAGAGTTAGGGCTATTGTAACCCTAGGAGATATAAAAGACAACTTTTCTCTTCTCCAAATGTAAGAGCTGTCACCTTCCGTAAACAAAACGACACATTTTTGCTTCCAATTTTGAGAGTGAACAAGAAGCAAAGATGTTTTTCCCTCGTGAAGCCAACGCCATACACACGTTACATATCTCAATTATGCTTTGGAAAGGAGTGTTCTTCATTCTCACACCCAGCCGTGTCTAATTTAGAGAGATCTGGTGAAAATCCTAGAAGATCTAGGGTTTAGGAGGCTTAATTGGGCATCCAAGGGTATGAAAAGTGTTTTGGTAACGTTTGATTTTTAATCGAACCATTTGATTGTTTTTGTAGCTATGTGATTTGATCAATGAAGTTCAATCTTTATCCATCGAAACCATCATATTAGAGCTTGTAAATAAATATACCCATAAGGCCCCATGGATAGGTATCTAATTCGTTTAGGCTCTTATGTGGATTAAAAGAAAAATATATGATTTAATTAAGATTTATTTGATAATATCTTGCATTCAAATTGGAAATAAAGGATGGTAAATTTAATAGAATAGATTGCATAATAAAATTGAGTTTAAGTGTGGATTAGACTCACAAAGGGTTTGATATTTAACTAGATATATTATTAGGTTTAAGTACTTGGGTTAAACTCATGCAAAGGGTGACTCTAAGAGTGTTAATAATTTGATATTTGACATATTTTACACTTACTTTTTATAAAATTGACACGTTTCTCGTTTATGTTTGAAAAATTATAAAAAATAACTAAAATTAAGGATACGAGTTGAAAAATAATCAATTCTTATAATTTATATAATTTAGATGGTTATTTTTAGCTATTATAATGAAATTATCCTTTAATCTAATCGTGATTGTCCAATAGCTTTTTAACTATTGTCTATCAATTTTTTGACTATTTTCTAATGATTATTCAATAAGTCTGATAAACTGTCAGCTGATTGAAAAGTGATATAAAAAAAATTTAGTTTATAAGAGAGATATATTTTAATTGTTTTAGGAGTAAGTAATAGATAAATCATATAAATTAAAAAATTTATTTTTTTCACCTCGCACTTGGTTATTTCTATTAATTCCCTATTATGCTTCCATTCCTCTTTTGTGAAAGATATAAACAGAAAACCCTACGTGCTCTGAAAAACCCTAAAGATATGATTTCAAATTCTAAGCTCTGGCTAAAAGTCCAGATCCAAAATGCAATTTTTAACAGATTCTACTACACAAATAGGGTCAATAAATTGACCTTGTACTCAAAAATCAGTCCTCTAGGTAACCGTACAAGTGTGGCACCAGAGCTTGAAAATTGGGTAAACGATGGAAATAAAGTTCGAGTTGGAGAGCTTCAACGCATTATTCGCGATCTTCGCAGGCGAAAGCGGTACACTCAAGCCCTTGAGGTTTGGATTCTCTTGGGTTTTTTATGGAATTGAAATTTCTGGGTTGGGGTCTGTTTGGTTGCTGAGAAAATGAGGAAACACGAGAAGTTAAAAACTTTAAGATAACTGATTTTCGGATAGCTTGAAACAAACAGCTACCCTTGTTGTTTAAATTATTATATTGTTGGGTCACGTGATGGATTGACTCAAGTGGCATTCTTTGGGCAGAAGCAATATAGAGGAAATGTTGTTTAAAAGTACAGTGTGTTTGAGACAATTTGTAACAAAGTCTCAATCTAAAGTCAGCCTTAAACTTAATGGGATTGAAGAAAGATTAGTTTTGAGTTTTGAGGCATATCAGTGACCCAGCGTAAGGGTGAAAATTGATAATTTGAGAGTATGAAGTAATCATTTTGAATACTTTCTTCTTCTTGGTTTTTGTTTTTCTACTTATTATTTATTTGGCCATTTGGTCAGCATCATTGTGAATGGTAGCCAGTATGTGTCTTAGGTCTCAAACTCTGGGTAGATACACTGCTTACGGAGAACGTAATGGAACAGTTATGAAAATGTAATTTGTACTTGTGCACTTGTGCATACAGTTATTAAAATGCAATCTCTACTTATGCCCTTGTGTATCTAGTCACTGACACTGGTTGCTTAGTTATGGAACGTTTGAGCAATATTTTATGAGCTATTTAGCCTGCAAGAGAGCCTTTCACACAATTAGGGAGATATCCTTGAAAGAGAGGAGCTTTTCAAATAAGTACTCTTGAAATTTCTTGGTTGTTGGTTTCTTTTTGGTTGCAGGTTTCTGAGTGGATGAATTTGGTTGCAGGTTTCTGAATGGATGAATAGAAGAGGTATTTGTGTTTTTACACCAAGTGAACATGCTGTGCACTTGAATCTGATCGGGAGGGTACGAGGATTTCTTTCTGCAGAAAGCTATTTCAATAACTTGAAGGACCATGATAAAACTGATAAGACATATGGAGCTCTTCTAAATTGTTATGTGCGACAGCGCCAAACTGACAAGTCGCTCTCCCATTTAGAGAAAATGAAGGAGATGGGATTTGCATTGTCGCCTCTGACTTACAATGACATAATGTGCCTCTACACAAAAGTTGGCCAGCATGACAAAGTCCCTGCTGTGCTAACTGAGATGAAGGAAAACAAAGTCTCCCCTGACAACTTAAGCTACAGAATCTGCATAAATTTCTATGGTGCAAGATCCGACATCAAGGGAATGGAAAAAATTTTAAGAGAGATGGAGAATCAATCTCACATTGTCATGGACTGGAACACATATGCTGTTGCTGCCAATTTTTACATAAAAGCCAATCTCATCGATAAGGCATATGATCTCTTAAAGAAATCGGAAGAGAGGCTGGATAACAAAGATGGTATAGGCTATAATCATCTGATATCACTCTACACGAGTTTAGGGAATAAGTCTGAGGTCTTGAGATTATGGGATCTAGAGAAAAGTGCTTGCAAGAGGTATTTAAACAGGGACTACATTACCATGCTGGAATCTCTGGTGAAGCTTGGAGAGTTTGAAGAAGCTGAGACAGTGCTAAAAAAGTGGGAATCATCGAGCAACTGCTATGATGTTCGTGTACCAAACACTGTCATTATTGGTTACTGTAAAAATGGATTATATGGGAAAGCAGAAGCTATCCTTGAAAACTTGATGGAGGAAGGAAAAATTACCACCCCAAACAGTTGGGCTGTAGTGGCAGCTGGTTACTTTGATGAAGGTAAGACGAAGAAAGGTTTGCAGTGCATGAAGACTGCCCTCGCTCTACGTGTGGATGGTAAAGGATGGAAACCCAACCCAAATGTGATTTCGAGCATTTTGAGTAGGTTGGGTGGTGAAGGTAGTGTCGAAGATGTTGAAGCTTTTGTGTGCGCATTGAGGACTGCCATCCCAGTGAATAGACAAATGTATCTTGCCTTGATAAAGGCAAATATAAGAAGTGGTAAAAGAGTGGATATGCTTGTGGATCGCATGAAAGCTGATAAAATTGACGAAGACGAAGACATAAAGAACCTGCTTAGCATGAGGCAGAGGGAAATTTAATTGACCATAGGCATCGTTTTTCTACCAGCAGTAAACTATACGAGTTATTTTGACTCTTAAGGTGCAAGAGTACTGGTAAGCAGGGCCACTCAATGGCGTGCAAATGCCAGTTGTTGAACTTTTGATTACTTTGTTTTTTATACAGTGTAAGCGGTAACATTTTACTCTAAAAGATCGACAATGCTTGGCCGCTGCCAAAACAGCATGTAGCTTCATTTTTTTTTTTTAATTTGTACTGAAGTGATGTACTTGCTTCTAGTGGACTCTCGAGTCCCCTTACATTTACCTCATCCATCGATTACCTTTGTCTATTTGCTAGCAACATCCTCGCGTTTGGAGTGTGAAATATGTCATGATATTGAAGCAGACACAGCAACTGGTCTGGTAACAGGGGACCAATCAAATTGATTATTGTGAATGGAACTCGTTCATATTCGCAACCAGTAAAAGACACAATGCGGCTCAAATAAAATCAAAACTCTAGTCTAAGCAGTATATATTGAGCCGTGTACAACATGAGGTGGTTCTTAATGCACATAAATTATTGATGGCTACTTATGTAAAACTGATACCATCTAATTTATGGCTACTTATGTAAAACTGATACCATCGGTCATTATCAAACTAAATATATGGGGCTTGCATATACACGAGACARATTCCAAACGGGCAAGTAAAACAGTATCAGCCAATTTTTTATAGGAAAAATATAAATATGTAAGGCAAATCCTATAAAGGGCAAGAAAAAAAAATCCATTAAACTGATCCTTAACCGTCGGCCTCACCATACTGAGCATGAAAATGGTAGGCCCACCTTGGAAAGATATTTAAGAAATAACCTAAAATTCAAAATTAAGCTTAGATTTGTCACAAATAAAGCATAGTTTGCAACAAAGTTTATACCAGAAAACCTTTATGATATCAAGTCATCGCAACACCAAAAGGAAAGTATATAAAGCAAGCTTATGGAACAGCCATAATGTCAAAGCACCTCTGTCAAAGAGGTCTGAAATTTATCCAGATGTTTATCTTGTATTAATTGATGAAAACCGCACCTACCCTACTCAGAGAGGGTGGATTTCAGCTCTCCATTGTTTCGCAACTCCAGAACAATATCGCATCCTCCTATCAGCTCACCTTTGTAATACAACTGGGGAAAGGTTGGCCAATTTGAGTAGAGTTTTAACCCCTGCCTCACTTCCTCATCACTTAATATATCAAAGGACCCAAAATTCACACCCTCCTCTCTAAGGGCATTGACAACTTTGGAACTGAAACCGCATCTGGGAGCATCTGGGGTACCCTTGATGAATAGCATCACTGGTGAAGATGTAATCAAATTCTTCAGACGATCATCAAGATTTTCTTTCTGAACAAGAATACCTTTTTCAGCTAAAACCTTTTTGAGCTCCCCACTTTTCTGCATCTCCAGGACAATGTCTGATCCACCAATAAGTTCACCCTTAATATACAGTTGAGGATAACTAGACCAGTTTGAATAAACTTTAAGACCTTGGCGAACCTCATCGTCAGTAAGTATGTCAAAACTCCCAAAATCAACCTTTTCTTCTTTAAGGATTTCAACTACCTTCCCACTAAAACCACACTTGGGTTCATCTGGTCTTCCCTTCATAAAAAGCATTACAGGGCTTGAATTAATTAGGCTTCCTAGGCGAGAGGAAAGGGTTGCACTTAACCCAGTTGCTTCCGAGATGCCACTCTTTCCACTTCCATCAACAGTTTCAATCCCATGATCTCGAAAAACATCTTTTAGTTCATCACTCTTATGCATTGCGATTACTATGTCACACCCACCAAGAAGTTCTCCCTTGCAATAAAGCTGAGGAAATGTTGGCCAGTTAGAGAACTTCTTCAATCCCTCACGAACTTCATTGTCCGAAAGAATGTCAAAAGTCCCAAATTCGACATTCTCATCTTTCAAAATTTCAACAACTTGCCGACTGAATCCACATCTGGGCTCTTCAGGGCTTCCTTTCATAAATAACATGATAGGGTGAGATTCAATTAGCTGTTGCAGTCGCTTTTTAAGTGCAGCATTGAGGCCGGGTTGCACTTGGTTGTCTAATTGGGAAGAGCCATTATCTTTTGCCAACTCTTTCACTTTTTCAAGGACAGTGGGTCCTGCAGCCAACCCAAGGCTGGCAGGAGCGGCAGCTTCTCCAGGGTTAACTAACCCAGCAACCTTAGCCACCTTGTTTGCCAAACTAGATGGATCTGCACCCTCCAACGTGTCAACACTCTTACCATCCTACCAAGAAAATTCATTTAATAAGGATATTTAGCATGAACAAGTTCAGGAAATATGGAGCGCCATAACAACATTGAGCCAGTTAGAAAACTACTATTTTCATTGGTTGTGTTGAGCCAATGTAATGCAAATTTCAGAATATCATTCAAGAAAAAATCTGATCTATGAAAGAAGCCAAAAACTGAACTAAAGAGGAAAAATCTGTTATGTAACCAGAGCCACAATATAATAATTTGCAGACCGTTAAGTATTTGCCCTCAAATTGTAACAACTAAAAGCATCAGCAAGGAGAAACTACAAAAGGGAATAAGCATATCATAAAAATAATCTCAATACCATAACTAAATTTTTTTAAACAAATGGAAGGACATGTTATAACGAGCCATTTATTTGAATGGTATCCTAGTGTTCACCATAACTCTGATGGACAACTTATCAACTAGATTGAACCGTTAACCAAGATATATATCCAATCATCATGATGGAGTTATCTATCGAGATACCATATAAGTTGCACTGTCCATGATGTATCAAACATCTAAAAAATTCAAAAGGATTGCAGTAACCAATGGCAGTCTCATGGTCCCAACCACATCACTGCCCTTTGCCTTAAACCACAAATAGAAGACAAATTTCAAAGGCAAATTCACGATTTGTCTAATGCAGATCACCTCATATCGCATATCTCAATCATATTGCAATGAACCAAGCAAAGCAATAATCTTAGACTAAAAGAACTAAAAATTACAATTAACGTCATTTTTCTACCCGGTGGAGATGTGCATTGATTTTCAGTTAAACTGTATCATTTAAAAAAAAAAATCCGTACTTTCTTGTTTAGATAGACAAAATAAATTATAATAAAATAAATGCAAAATTAACATATACCTTGAAGAAGACAAAGAAAGGCACAGCAGAAACAGAGTAAGCCTCAGATATTTGAGGTTGCTCCTCAGCTTCAACCTACAAAACCCACCATTTAATTTACGTAAGCAAAAGAATTTCAATCCCCCCAGAGAAAAAACAAAGACAAAAACAAAAACGAACCCTGAGAAAGTGGGCATGAGGAAAATCGGAGGAAAGGTGAGAAAAGACTTCGTCCATGTGCTTGGAGGCTTCACACCATGAGGCCCAGAAGTGGAGGATAACCGGTGCGCCACTCTGGCACACGTTATCCAGTTCCTCCTTTGATTTCAACTCCTTCACTGACCCACCAGCACCACCCATTACTCTACTCTCCTTCTCAACCTCACAGGAAACAAACTTTCTTACTAACAGAGAATGAGAGAGAAAGAAAGAGATGCCTTACGCTTATCGATACCACGCAACACCCGTTCCTAAGACCTAGAACCAAGCTTCTTCCTTCTTTACTTTTTTTAATCACCTGTGATGCTCAGATTTCATCGTCTATCAATCGCCGTTTATTTTTTCTAAGGTGTTTCTGTAGCCGATGCTTGATGACTCAAGATTCGCAGCTCCGCATGGGCTGTGCCACGGGCCACTTACTGTGTTGGGCTGGCCCAGTATGGTAGAAATATTTTGTTGTATCGTTCTTTTTACTTTTTTTTTTCTTAATCTTTTTATTAAAAAAGGATAACAATTAAACTTTTTTGATAACTTACGTTCTCAAAATATTTTTTTTATTTTTCCTTATTTCAAATTTCAATACTGAGATTAAAAAAACTTTTAACATAATAAAAAAAGTGGAATCCATTTGTTAATCACGAATAATAACTTTTAAAATTTTAAGAAATTATAATCTATTTATTAACCATGAATAAATTGATGTCTGCATAATGAATACTAAAAAGTGGAATTCAATTATTAATTCATGATTAGATAGATATATCACATCATCTAAGTAACGTGGATACTAAAAAATTGTAATTCACTTGTCAACCCATAACTAGATAATTGTATAGTAAAATCTACTTATTAACTACAAATAAAAGTACATATATAAAGCGGATACTAAGGAAGTGAAATTCATTTATTAATCCATGATTAGGATGTATCATGTCAACTCAGTGACATTACTACTAAGAAAATAAAATTCATTTATCAACTTATGATTAGATAGATGTATCATATTATCATACCGAGATCTTCAAATAATATTTTTATATATATAATTTATATTACTTAATTTAGATAATTTTTATGACACAATATTATTGATGGAGTGTTAGTACATGTTTATTATGTATATATATATATATATCAAAAAAAAAAAAATCATGACCATTAACCATCTATCAAAATGCTTGAATTCAAAAGTTTAAACTTCTTGCAAATGCATATTACAACTTAGAAGCAATTAAAGCAGCGGTACTTGAAATGAATAGAACCACAGCATTTAGAGGCTCTTGGATAACTTAAAAACAATTGGCTCACTTGGAGAAAATCCAGTAATTTCTTCTGCACCTTGACCGACTCCTTGGATCCAAGAAGAATATAAGTTTGTGCATAAATTACCATCTTCTCTAGCACGCTGGCATTCTTCAGTACAAACTTCACCATTGAATAAAAGATTTTCAGTTCTAAATTGGCTTGTTCGGATCCAATGATTTCTACACTCTTAAGATGCTTGAAACATCCATCATTTGAACTCCAGAGTGATTCTACGTCGCCTGTGAAAGCTCTGATGAGAAACTTTGTCTTGAGTTAACTATCCAATATATTGAGTTAGCCAATTATACTACTGCAAAATTGTTCCATTGACAAAAGTGGCTTAACTAGATGATAAAAACTTAACCGGAATTCAAAACAAACAGAAAGTTAGAACATAAATTATACAGTCACTGCATTGAAAATTTCGTAACCTCTGACTAAATTTAAGAAAGACTTTCTCTATCAAGGAAATTAACCACAAAATAAGAAACCACTAATTCCACTTTCATCCATGCTTTTCAGTTATATGTATAAGAGATTGCTCTGAATAAATTGCGATGTTTCTAGTCCTAGTACACGACTTCCCAAAACTCAAGAGCAGACGAAATAGAATATGGTAAAATCATCATTTAATTAATTGTAACAAGAAACAAAAAAGGGTAAGAAATTAGCCTGCCTGAATGCACCAAGTTCCCAAGATAAGTTTCGGAACATGGTGAACCTCTCCAAGAATTTCCATTAAAGTTTGGATGTCGACCATCTCCCAGCTCAAAATTGAGATTAGCTTCCACTAGAGATGACAGATTAACTAACTTGAAAATTCTTCTCCCCACATACCCAACTAAGCTGAACGAGAGAATATTAATTAGGCCCGATTGTTACAATTACAGACCCACTACGGCCTCCTGCAACTTCTTAAAACTCAAAAGAGTTGACAACAACATTCTCACCTACCCAGCAAGACTTCAATTTCAAACTTTCAAGCTTTTGACTACCCAATAAAACTTTTGCCAAGTCTTCACGATCCTAAATTGCAAGGCCAATGGATAAAACCTTGAGTAAAGGCCAAGAGATATACCCACTTGGCTTGATGAAGCACTTTCTTGTACAAAGTATTCTTAGTGATGAATTCGAATATATAGACTCAGGCAACTGGTATATTTCATTATGGAAATCAAGAGAGCTCATACACATTGCGTTCTATATCTAAACGGACCCAGTTGTCTGCATGCAAAGTGAAGCTGATGAAGAGCATGTCAACTTTTGGAGCGGAGTGAAGGGTTAGGGTTTTGCCAATGAAAAGGGCAAAGAGGTCTGAGGGTTGGGGAGCGCCGTGGGAGAAGTGAAGGACGGAAATCTTAGTCCAAAGAGAGAGCCATCGGTTGAATAAGAAGGTGGTTTTGATAGCTTCTTTGACGGGTAAAAACGAGAGAATGTGTTGGAGGATTGAATCAGGTAATTGACTGATGTGATCAGGTTGCAGAGTTGATTTACTTCATCTTCTTCATTGGGACTACATATTTATCATATATGTTTGGAGAGGTTGTTGAGCGTGATTTCATGTTCATGGATGGTTGCGGCTACGTAAAGCCCGAGGTTTGCAGAGTTGAGTCGTTTTGACTCACTCATTTAAAAAATAAATAGTAAGAAATAATTAAATTTGAAGTGTGGTTTTGAAAAATAGATTTTTTTTTTTTTACCACTTAATTAAGGTGGATGAAAATGCTTGTTAGGATCAAATGTTGATAACAATAATGTCGTAAATAGAGTATATTTGTTTCTTTAGTTTAAACTTTCTAGCCAATAAAAAAAGAAAATAATTAAAATTTTATTAGAAATTAAAATAATCACCACAACTTGAACGTTGTCACAGTCACTATTAATCCGTAATAGAAAAAAGAGTCCTGTATAAGGAATCCCATAGTATGATTTCTCTGCCTCGAATAGAAATTGAATATAGAGCCATGTTTTAGGTAAACGCTGGTTTCATGTGGTCTAAAAGCGACAAGATATAAAAAGACAAGACCTCCTCAGTGAATGATATTGTAAGGAGAGATATCAAGATAGTTTTCATTAAGGTCTACAACTTTGATGTTTCCACAAATGTCTACTTACGATATGAATCATTGGATGTTTACCCAGTTCGATTCAATTTGTAAGAAATTGTGTCTAACAATAATAAGCTCCTCAAAACCTCAAATCAAAATGTATCGTCAACCGCCTTGTTATATGCACTCTCTATCACCAACATCCTTCCAAAAACCAAAGTGTTGGATATTATTATTTTTTAGCAAAGCTTAGACGTTTTGGGTTGATCTTATCCGTACGAATTAGGATTGTTCCAGCATTTTCTTCTTCAGTCCACTCGATGGATTCTCTCTCTAGTAGCTTCAAAACCTGTCTCACAAAATAATAAAATTATACACAGATTCGCTCTTCAACATATGGGACTATGATCTTTTTATCAAACTTATAATGACACACAAGAGTTACGTAAATTGGCAATTGTGCCAATGCTCATTTTCCATTTTAAAGTAATTCAAGCAGCCAGTCTCACCAGGCGTCGACGACCTCCCTTTGTCGTATCTTCATCACTTGTCTCTATGATGACCTTGACGTACTTAATTGCTGGTGAAAACCATGAACCCAGTCATTTCACATAAATGACACAAATCAGGAGCAAACTACAAATAAAGAAGTGATGACTTACATGAGATTCCTGAAATATTAGAAAGATGACATTTCAAAAGACGAATTGCATCCTTTTTTTCATGGTCGTGCAAGTCAAGGACCATGTAATCTTCTGTCTCCATATTTCTGCCAATAAACATATGAGAGAATGAAATAGAATAAAGCAAGTACCTCTCTGAATTTCCCCTATTGCTATAACATTAAGAGGAAATTACACAAATGTTCACATTCTTCAAAGAAACGGTATACTAACCTAGTTTCAAAAATCTTCTGACAAGATTCTTCATCTGCTTGACGAGCTTTATCAAGAAAAAAATGTCCCTGTCAAACCCACAGCATTCAAGTAAATCATTCATTTTGTCTAGCATGGGCATTCCAACATGTGGAAGTTGACTATAAAGGCCCAAAGAAACTATTTTTGTTCACTATACAACTGCCATGATTTATGTCCTAGTAGCTTCAGTGGAATGAGGGACAACAAAATTAAGGCAAGTTAATTGCATAATTTGGTTTTCAAACACAAGTTTATCCTCTTTAACTTCTTAACAACCAAGAAATTCTGTCTGCTCCTTAAATGCCAACTGTGATGACAAAGCATATTCTAGTAAGGTCATCATATTATGTGATGACAGAAGATGGAAACCTTACCTGTTCTAGAAGTTTGCCTGCTCGAGTGTGGTCACCCTTAGTATAGGCATCAACAGCCTGTCAAAGAACTCATATCTTACTTCAGTTTGTTTAGAACATTAAATCAATTGACATAGACAACATTGCATCTTTGATGAATATACAAAGCATTGTGTAATGGTTAACAGTTAGAAAAGAACCTACAGCTTCATAATATTCTTTCATTGTGGCCCTATATTCCATCACAGCCTTACGGAGAACCTGGAAGTCATCCTCTTCATCTTCATCTGCAACTGTAACAGACTTCATGAGAAGAAAGGAAAGCTTGAAGAGGAATAAAAAAAGAAGGCAAACTTAAATTACAAAGTAGCTAGTTTCCCCATACATATTTCCACAGAAACCACTCAAAGGTCCACATAATTGGACTAGACTAACTCTTGTGCTAAGCGAACCAAATTCTAAAAGCAGTTTGCTGTTTTTCCTTACAAATTGAAGAATCTTACCTAGCAAAAAAACAATGTATGAACTATTGTCTACAGATTAATCCCTTAAACGTACATGAGAAACTCTACAAATTCAGAGCACTTTGTGTTTCCCATAATATGCTTTAACTCAACGAAACAACTATGACCGAGGCATAACGCTTATTACCCCAATAAGAGTAAGCAAGAATGACATAAATGCATACCATTTTTGTTGTCTTCTTGTAAGCGCACCACATTAACCTTGCGCTCCGATATAGAGTCACTTGGAGGTTCACACACCAGAGTTCCCAATGCTCTAGACCTCCTCACAGCCTTCACTGTCCTTTTTGGTAATTCCTCAGATCTGTCAGAAGCACTAAACAAAGCAGCCAAAAGTTCCTTCTCATGTTCTCTTTTCTCTTTAGGCTGTTTAGGTGATTCTCCTTCATTTTTATTTGAATCTCCACTCCCACTACGGATGGCATACAACAAAAAGCTAATCATGACTTTGAAAACGATGTAGTCAAGACATTTTCCCTCTTCCTAAATGAACTCTGAGATATAGCAGAATCCTTTTAGTAACAACAATCCCCTTTCCCCACCAGCCCACCCGATTCACGTAAGATATTTTTTTGTACTTAAGAAAATTTGAGAAGAAACAAATTGTTTAAAAAAGCAAAAAAAATACCCTCCCGGAGAATTCAATTGTTGCAACTTTCTTGTAGAATTAACTCCTTCGGAATTTGTACGTGTATCTGTAAACTGTAATTTGAAAGATGTATATCAATCAAGTAGTTATGTTAGTTTCTAACTGTTGGTTGAAAAAAAAAAAAAAAAACAAATAACTTACTAACAAGGCAACCTATGATATAACACAATGCACTATCATACCTAAAATGAAGAAAATTTGTGAGATGTGCATGCTGGAAATATTAAATAACCATAACGCCATATGATCATAAGTTTATAATTATTACTTCTATTCTTCCAAATTAAACAAACTTGTAAGTTAAAATAAAGGAATGCATGATAGATGTACGCAAACAAAACAACAAAATGTATGTTTTATAGGAAAGTCACCAGAATAACCCAGTACTAGCTTGGACATATAATATAATCTCATACTACTTGGCTAAGTCGTAGGTTAAAAATTAAGGTTAAAACTATTATCCAACCAGTATGTTATCTAGCTAAATCCCATATGTTCTAATCAAAGTCCAAACTATTTACCAGAAAAGGTTTACAAAAGAAATTGTGCTTACGGAAATTTCAGTACATCCGAGGAGCAATTATTACTTTGATTTCTATGATAAAAAGTCATTACTAAATTGATATTCACAGCAGAAAATGATTACAAATATGATAGCCATCGTCTTTTCCCTATTATGTTCATAAAGGTTTTGCGAAGAATTAAAATAAATGCAATAGGCATGTACAAAGTCTTCATGTCTATTCTGGATAAATTAAAAGCTAGTGTTAATTTCTTTAGCATTCATCAAACTGATAACTACAACATACAAGGAGGAAATTACAGATAGTGCATACTCAACACAAGTTATTTCATCCCAGCATTGCCTTTCATAGTACCTCAAATATATTTTTTTATATCTGGTCAGAAAAGTGTCAGGCTAATTACAGGAAGGAAAGTAATTGCTAGTCACTATAAGATATTAGAGCACACCCCATCATCACGTTCCAACAATAACTAAAAATAACCTGTACAACTACAAGGACAGATTGGGTTGTAAAATGTTTGGCAGTAATGCTAACCTTTTCACTGGATCTATCAAGTACTTTCATTCCTTTGTCTGAAATCTCTGCTGAATGATCAAGTAATTTTGACATGCTCTGCATAGAGAAAAGTTTTTATTTTATTTTAGAAATACTTAGTATTGGGAATAGTATTTTATCACTTTCACACAGATGAGAAAATGATAGAAAGATATAAAAGCCTATGTTTTTATTTTTATTTTTATGAACAATTGGTTTATTAATTACATTAAAATTGAGAAAGTAAAACTATCTTTACCACACACATGTTATAGTCTGGTGTTAACAGGACGAAGGAAAAACCAGCATTATTTCAAGGTCTAATACCAAGTGGTAAAACCAGATAACTTTTTTTTTTTTTTTTTTTTTTTTTAACTGTATGNATAACTTTTTTTTTTTTTTTTTTTTTTTTTCACTGTATGATCAGGGTTAATGGTCATGAGCAAGTTCTTTCAGGCCTTTGAAAAATGAAGTCTTTTGAAACAGTTAACTAATTTATTGGGTCAACTGCTAAAAGCCACCAAAGTATCTTATTCCCCACACAAGAAAAGCAGCAGGATGAATGTAAATAAGTAGTATCAAAAGTATCTAAGTGCAAGAAAACTTAAACAAGGATAACTATAGTTGAGACTTGACTTTGAGATAATATGAACACTCAAAGGAAGAGGAAATCAATGAAATAACAATAAATAAATAAAACGGAGGCCTTAATCAACAGAAAGATATTATGTACCTTCTTCATATCATATCCGCAACTATCTGCGCATTTAGTATAATGTCAAATTAGTAATCACATATGAAATTATATGAACAGTTAAAAAAACACACACACACAGAGTTCTCTATTTTTATTCACCAACATCATTATGATGCATGTAAATTAAAACCCATAGCAAGTATATATACTGGTCCTTGATGATTCTAAACCAAATGTGCCTAATTGATTCTATATGCAATTATTAGTTCTCAGACTGAGTGAAAATCAGCTGTATTAATTCTTCGTAATGCAGCTAGTTTTATAGTTATTGTCTCTAGAAGGTGCCAAACTCCTCAGAAGAAGCTTAAGAATTGCTAAAGGATTTAGCAGCAATAAAGTAGATAAAATAATATTCAAAGGTATATGTAACCAATTTGGAAGCAATTGCCACGCAGCTACTTGGAAGTTTTAGAGCTAGACTGGCTGGTTCCTGATGCATATAAGACGCAGAAATGATTCCTTCTACAACCCAACAATCAAATACCAAAAGGAAGAGTGGTTGGAGGGACTGGCCAATTATTTACCTAGCGTGGTTAATATTCCAAGAGATTCATATATTGTTTCAACTCCATTCGAGCAGCCACAAATTCTTCATAAAAATTTTTGGTTTCCTTAAGACACTTTTATATTTACTTCATTACAAAAATAATAATAATAATAATAATTTGACAGAAAGAAATGGATCCCTTTGTTCCACGAACACTCTAGATAAACTCACAGATCAAGGCACTCTCCTTTTATGTGAAACGTTTTAGAACTTATTTAATAACTCAGTCCGGCTAGAAAATGATAAGAAGACACAAAATCAAAAACTACATTATAGAAAAATAAACAAATAAATAGTCTGTATTAAGAAAAATAAATCGTGCTAATATATAGATAAAATGACAGGACAGTTAGCAACCAGATTATATGGCAAAGTTGTAAAGATTGGTTTACCAAGAACTTCTCGAATGACATCCCTGTTCAGCTTGAACCCTTCTCCTAGCAATTTGAACAGAAAACCTTCCATATCCTTATGCAAATGATCATCCTTTGATGGATTTGGTTTAGTTTCTTCTCCCCAAATTTCATTCATTGGCAACTCATTCGAATCCAGCTTCAATGGTTTGGTTGCCATACAAGAACCATTAGTTGGCTGAGTAGATTTAACATAGTCTTTGCCAATTACACTTAAAATGGTGCCCCCTGAAACTGTACGCCATCTCGTTTTTGAACCTTTGGACTTTCCACTAAGATGATATGGGTTCTCAGAAATATATTCATTCGACAATTCAGAAGATTCTTTGCTACTAGTCTCACCATTAGACAAATGAGCTGAGGTTGAGGTACTTGCCCGCTGGTCGTACAGAAATTCAACGGCCAAGTCTGCATTCCGTCCTGCATTGCAGTAAGCTAAAGCTATTTCTTGTAGTGAAAACGCAGAACCAAATGCATCAAGCAAACCCTTCAATGCCTTCTCATCCACGTCTTGCTTTAATCCGTTGGAACTAGAAACTTCCATTCCAAATACACTTTGCAGAGCAACAGGATCAAACAAATCAGTACACAGTCTACGGTTTAGATTTTACAAAAATGATTGAAAAAAATATATTGACAAAACAAACCCAGAAAAGAAAAAAAGAATCATGAATTCACGTGATATTCTAGAAAAAAATAAAGACCCAAATTAGAAACTTCCCAATCAAGAAACTTTTCAACTAATGTTTCGGCTAAACAACAATCACAATGTTTCAAAGAGCATGATCAGAGACACAGAAGTGCATAACATAAATAAAAAAAATTAATTAACAACAAATCTTCTTTATAAACAACTACGAGAGGCGAAATGCAGTTAAAAATTATAAGTTATTCTCTACCCCGTTTAGTGGCATGAAATCGAATTCAAACATACACTAAAGTCACTATCTGGGTGTGAGGAATCGTAAAGAAGAAATCATATTTTACCGAATATTAAACAATTCCGTTAAAAATTTCTTGGTCATGCAACTGAAACCAACCAAACAGACGGAGCTTAGTCTTTCTGATGATTAAAAAGAATAAATAATTAAAAAAAAAAAGATCAAGAGACTTACGCGAGAGAGAGAGAGAGATGGGTTGCTATTCTTGAAGAAAGAAATGCAGAGGCAGAGGGCTAAGGCGTACTCCCTTCTGCTTCAAACTCTTTCTCAAGTACTTTGGTTGGTTATATAGAAATGGATATAAGTCACACAGTGCGCATTTTCTTTTTTCTTCTAAAAAAGTTTTATTATGTATTTTTTTTTAAATATTGGTTTATTATTTTCCATCACAACTTTTAACCCCTCATACATTCCTAGTGAATTAAAAAAGAAAAGGTAATATTGCTCTAATATGTTGTGAAAATTAAATATAATATTATTTTGAAACTTTTTTAAGATATATTTATTTTTACAAATTGATTGGACACTACATAATTGAAAAATGAATTTCAAAAGTTAAATATTCTTATTTAAAAAAATGATGTCACAATCATTTAATAATATCACATGAATTTAAATTAGTAAACTTACGGTAATTTTTAATTAAATTAAGGTGAGTGTAAATTTGAATTGAGAATTAAAGAAAAGGTTGAGTTAATTGAATGATAATCATACCCGTAATGGTCTAGTCCAAATGGTAAAAGTATCCAAAATTAAGAAAGTAAAACTAATAATGATTCAAATGATAGGCCGTAACAGTGGGTCTCAAACACCTCATTTAAAAAAAAATGATAACCACTGTCATGGACACCTCGGTTTCTAAAAAAAATGATAAATTAAATTAGCTGAAACATTCAAAAAATAAATTATCTCCTATGAGGATTAGTCGTGGTACGATTTAAGTTGGAAGCCATGATAGTGAGTCCCGAACACTTAGGTTTTCAAAAAGAAAACGATAACCCAAATTAGATGAAACATTCAAAAAATAAATTAGACTCCCACAAGGATTAGTCGTGGTGCGCGTAAGCTGGCTCAGACACCTCGGTTTAAAAAAAAATGATAACTCAAATTAGATGAAACATTCAACAAATAAATTAAGAGTTGAAAAATTTAAATATCATAATTATATTTAATAGTTAAATATACTTTTTTTATCTATTTTTTTTTTGATATGTCGATACATATTGATCATCGGTCTTTAACACTTGAGATTGATCGTATTATCGATCTTTAAGATTCAAAAACAAAAAAAAATTATCGATTTGTTAGATTGTAGTCATGATATTTAATTTTTTTGTCGTGTTTTTATTTTTCAAAAAATCTTTAGAATTTTTTTCACAATTGTCTCGAAAGATTTAACTACTAAATACGATAGAGAGTTGTGGCAATGGCACTATTTTTGTCTTAATAAAAAAAAAGGAAAAAGAAAAAGTAAAATAATAAAGAAATGAGCACGCGTTTTGGCGCCCAATTGCTTAAATGCACAGTAAGATTTGATTCTCCGGTAAGCGCGTGGAAGTCGTCTTTTTCGTTTCACCTTCCTTGAGAAGCTGTTGTACTTGAACATTCATCCTTCCCTGAGAAGCTCCCCACTCTATTTGCCGCGTGGCTTCTTAAAGGTTGATATTGAAATAGGAAAAGAATATATCGGTAAATAAGTAGAAGACAATGAAGGTGCCCCTTCAACCTGAAGAACGTGTCACCAAATTAAAGAATATCCCATCACTTTTTCTTTTGAAATATATTGGCTGGCTTCTTGTGATCCTCGGGGACTTATTGCGGACACTGGATTGGACATACACTACATCATATGTTTCTTTAAGCTTTTTGATAATTAATCATGAGTCATTGACTATGAGCAAAGCTTATCCTGCGCCTTAAGAGACCATCTGACACGGGAAATGATTACATAGTATAATAATTAGCATATACTGGAGGCAAGATGTTGTTTTGAACAGATTAAAATACTGATAGATGTCAAAACAGAATGTTATCATGATCTAGTTGGCTCTGCGTGATGTTCAGTATAAACGTTCTAGTTGTTCTATATGTGTTTAATTAGATTAGTGAAAGGATGTCCAGCACAATCATCAAGAAGGCTCTAATGTAATGTAACACAGATACCACTATGAAGGTTATAATGTATAGTAAATAAGATTTAGGTGCACGTAATTTCCTGCTCACACAACTACCATGAATGGCAGCCGATCGATTATAATAACAAAATGCAAGAAATGTTTCTCCAGCTGCTTGCTGTGTTCCTGCATTTCTTCCAAATCAATGCCTGTTTTTGCTCAGTTTCTCTACCAAAACCTCACTATATAAGAGGATTTGATGGATGGAACATTCAGATCATCAAACCGAGCTCGAAATGGCAGCACCAAGGTGGGTTTACATAGCCTTTTTGGTTTCGATAAGCTTTGGATATTGCTCTGCTCATAGAGTTCTTAAAGAGGACATAGATAAGGGTCTGGCATCTGGTTTGAACCATAATATTGGTGAGGATTGTGCTGATCATGCTTGTCAGCAGCGATATCCTCCCCCTCCCCCGGCAAATGAATGTCCACCGCCGGCCGATAATGTCCCTTCTATTCCACCTTCGCCCTCCACACCAACTCCAAGTCCAAGCGCCCCTGCTCCATCTCCAAGCTCACCTGTATACCCACCAAGTCCAAGTCCAAGTCCAAGCTCAATTGTGATTCCGCCGTCTCCAAGCTCACCTGTATACCCACCAAGTCCAAGTCCCAGTCCAAGCCCAAGCTCAATTGTGATTCCGCCATCTCCAAGCTCACCTGTATACCCACCAAGTTCAAGTCCCAGTCCAAGCCCAAGCTCAATTGTGATTCCGCCATCTCCAAGCTCACATGTACACCCACCAAGTCCAAGCCCAAGCTCAATTATAATTCCGCCATCTCCAAGCTCACCTGTACACCCACCAAGTCCAAGTCCAAGCCCAAGCTCAATTGTCATTCCGCCATCTCCAAGCTCACCTGTACACCCACCAAGTCCAAGCCCAAGCTCAATTGTTACTCCGCCATCTCAAAACTCACCTGTATACCCACCAAGTCCAAGCCCAAGCTCAGTTGTGATTCCACCATCTCCAGACTCACCTTTATATCCACCAAGTCCAAGTCCAAGTCCAAAGGCCAATACTCCAACTCCAGTCACACCTGTAAACCCACCTAGTCCAGGTGCCCCTACCCCTTGCTCTATCCCTGAAAATCCACCACCTCCAGGTGCGGTTATTACACCACCTACAGTTGCACCTGTTGCTCCACCAAATCCAAGTCCAACATCTCCAGTCACACCTGTAAACCCACCTAGTCCAGGTGCGCCTACCCCTTGCTCTTTCCCTGAAAATCCACCACCTCCAGGTGCGGTTATTACACCACCTACAGTTGCACCTGTTACTCCACCAAGTCCAGTTGCCCCTGCGCCATGCTCTCCAACTGTAAATCCACCAACTTTACCCCCTACACCATCTCCAGTTCCGTCACCTTCATCGTGCGATGATGAAAGCAGATGTCAGCCAATTTTGCCCCCTCCTCCACCTGATATTTGTCCAGCACCTCTTGGTGATACCATGGTCTGAGTAGGCAGACGACCAGGGTTTATGCTCCTTCCAGCCTTGAGCCTAAAATTTAAGTTAAAAAAGATGAATCCAATGCATGTGTTCTCCGAAGCCTAAGTGCTACTTTATACTTTAATAAGACCTTCAGATACAAATTTAATAAAACCAAACGTTTCTCAAATTATTGATTGCGATATTGTCTTGTTTACTCTCTCTCAGAACTTTATTATATATTATATCTTTACTTATAACAAACGTATCGTCCAAAGCAGCATATATACCATTGCATTGCAAATCTTCCAACTCGTAAGTGGCAAGCAGTGTACATAGAATGCTTAAGTTGATTTTAATTAACAATTAATCTATAAAGCTTTGGAATAAAGAGGAAGAGAAACTTTAAGTATTACCCTATCTCGAAAGACTGCGATAGATAATTTTTTGTGCAGAATAAGAAAAGCCGAGGCCGACTAGAAGTGCAACAATTAATGTTCTAGTCAAGCTTGGCTCAGTACTGTTTGAACGAGACGCAAATTTGGCTTGTTTATCTTTGTAGATAAGTTTGAAAGATGTGAAACTCCTCCAATTGGATTAATATTTGCCTCCATTAACTGTTCTTCATCCTAAGATGCAACTGGATCATACACCATTAACTGTTCTTCATCCTAAGATGCAACTGGATCATACACCTATCCTAATCACGCAAGCTAAACACGGAGATCAACATATAATCAAAGATGCTAACAAGGTTTCCAGTTTCTGCTTTAAGAACTGAACTAGGGAAGCGATATTATCACTGCCTTAAAGAATTTGTATTCTCCATTTTCATGGCATACTGGATTGTGTTTCAGCTTTTTCTTGTTTCTTATAAATTTAGCACCAGATTATTTAAGTTTTTCTGTTGCTATATATTCTAACAAAGAATTCTCTTTATCAAAAGGCAGATGCATATAAACTGAAGCTTTTGGGTAACATTTAGTTAAAAAAAAAAAAGAGAGCATTTCTGTGCTTACATATCTATGTATATTATGATGGAAGTAAAAAAAGTCTCTGACCAATTTGTATCTTATAATAGATGTATATATATCTATCTAATTATAAAGTTCATATATTATAATTGTACTTAATAGTAATTGGACAGATATACATACGTCTAATACAGAACATGTTTTCTCCTCTATAGAAAAACTTCATCTTGTCAGGTTGGGCTACGGATTTTTCTTCTATAATCTCGTGAAGCCCAACCAGCCGAAGAGATGAAAAAATTTAAGTCAAAAATTGAAAAATGGTGCATGTATATAGCAGCCCTAGTTAGCTAGAAGGTTGTGATCAATTGCAACTAAAACATCCAAGACTGCAATAGGATGACAACTCACAACTTATAATTCCAAGCAATGCCTCATAGAAAGCGGTGAAATCCCATTACGTGCATGAAATGTTTTGCCCACACAACCACCATGAATAGCCGTGCGACATGATCAATAAGAGGAACAAAATGCATGAAATTAATTGTTTCCTTGTTAAGAGTGTTCTACTAGTCTACTACATCTAGCTTTTACGCCGTGTGTTACCATTTCTCTAACAAATGCCAACCAAAACAACTCTATATAGAGCCTTGATTGATAGAGCTATTCATTCAAATTAAAACTTTGCTCAAAATGGTAGCACCAAGATGGATTTACGTAGCCTTTTTGGTTTCACTAAGCTTAGGAGTCTCCTCTTCCCATAGATGTCTTCCCTCAGAGGGCAAAGAGTTTAGTATCTTCGACCAAAGTCATAACAATAATAACAATCTCCGCAACTTCAATTTTGGACGAGGCCCATATGGCGGAGATTCTAACTGCGGTGGTCAGGCTCTAGCCCCGGACAACAATATTTGGCCTTGTCCTGACGATGTTAATTGCGAGGACCCATCATTTGTTATACCAATCGATTCCCCGTCCCTTCCACCACCATATGATTTTTGCTCAAGATGCCCATATGAAGATTGTAGGTTCTGCTTGGGCTTTGGTATTGGAGAACTCGTGGGCAGGCAACCCAAAATCATCAAAGTTTGCCCATCGTGCCTATCTGGAGATTGTGGCGTATGTTATTTTATAATTGGTGAAGAGAACACTATGGATGCCCTTGCCATGGCACCGGTGTCTTTTTAGCTGGACCGGACGAACAGTATCCACGCTCCTACTTTCAGCATAAAATTCAAGTGTATCGTATTAAGTATATCAACTGCATGCATGTCTCTGTAAACTTTGGCCTGCATTATTAGTTTCTGAAGCCTATATGATGTACTAAATTTCACCTTAATAAGCCTTCAGAATATTTAGTTTAATAAAAGGGACGCATCACTCGAATTCATGATGGCAATCTCGGCTAAGTGTGTTGCATCTTGGAGAACCAATTTAACCATCGTAAAAAATCAACGTTTAATTAACGGCTTCACTACTGTTCATGATCAGTTTTAGTATTATTGATGATTTCCAATGAAATAGCATCAATGCAAGGGCCAATTAATATAGATACATTAATTTTTACTATTCACTGGAGGCCGACTGCATGTAACACTTTGACGACAATTTACTTGATAAGATATCCAGGTCTGAAGATAAGCTATTACCGAAACGGCGAAACCACGGGTGATAATTCTCCCCTGTCCACCATATAATACAAGCTGCAAGCCTGCAAACTAGAATGCTCAGCTGTTTTGAATAGTAAGAGTAAGAATTGGTTAGCTCTATATATATAGTCTCAGATTCCCTGAACTACGAATAGCTAGTATATATGGTAGAATTGGAAAAGAAAATTAATATGGAGCCTATTAAGTCGAGCAGTGGGAATAATGTACTATTAATTTAAAATTTTAGTATAGGTGGGAAATTAAATAGCATATATATAAAAGAAAAATAAAGTAACAATGTTTTATATAACTAAATTAGGTTAATCAAGAGACTTTGGGACATGGCCCTTTTAAGTACTATAATAGGGAGGTTAGAGCAGCTATAGGAAACTGATAATGGCCCCGCAGTACAACTACAACCACACGAAGGGCAAGTCCAGTATCAGTATGGCAAAATTGCATTAGGAGACTCCGTCTCTCGGCTCACACAAGTATCATGACAACCTGAACCATCTTTCTATTTAGTTGCAATGTATCTTCAGGACCTCAACCAACTGCAGATTTCCCGCCTTTTTCTCATGTAAACGATAAAACCATGCACGGACACAGCTAGCTCAACGTATATATATATAAATTGAAGGCCTTTGATGGTTAAAGCTATTCCAAGAAACTCATTGAAGCCACGCTGAAATGACAGATCCTAAATGGGTTCGTGTTGTTTGCTTATTAGTTTTACTAAGTTTTGGAGTATGTTCCTCTTCTCGTACAGAGCTCCCAGCTGCCAAAGAAGAACAAAAACATAAACCTCAGAGTCCTGTGGGCTTCAATGGAGGTGACGAGGGGAAATGGTCATGGGATGGTAGTGGCGGGTTCGACATTGGCGGTGGTGTTGGTGGAGGTTCTGCAGGCGGATCCATAGGTGGTGACATAAGTGGTGGAATTCCTGGTTTTGGTATTGCCGGAGGTATCGGTGGTGGAACTGATGGTGCCATCGGTGGTATTAGTGGTGGCGGTGGTATTGTGGTGCCTGGCTTTGGTGGTGAAATCCACGGCGGTGTAAGTGGTGGCACTGGTGATGATGTTATCACTGATGGTATTGAGCATTGTGTTGGAACTAGTTGTGGGTCTAATTCATGCCCTGGCTCTGGAGGTTGTAACAATCGTAGAATTGGTGGTGGTGGTAAGGGTGGCAGCGGAGTTGTGATACCTGGGTGGTTAGGCCAGCCTCTGCATTGCACTCCGATTACTTGCCCAAAAGAGCATGGTGGTGCATGTGGTGGAATTAAACTGCATTTCAGTCTTGCGCCTGTTTCCTATGACAAATCCACAAATGGTACCGAGAGTAATGTATAGAAACAAGGCATGATCAGGTTCATCAAGAGCTAGTTACAAATAATGTAGCACCGGCGTGTGCATAGGCAGCTCAGCCTGGAGTCTAGTTATGATTATCTTGTTGTAAGATTATGTTTACTCTGAATAAGACCTTCAGGCGTCAGAATAAATTTTAAGTTTAAAAGTTCACTCAATTACTACGAGTTTTGATTCAACACAATCTATTTATCCAAATCAAGTGATAGAGTCTAGTTATGTTTGTCTTGTTGTAAGATTATGTATACTCTGAATAAGACCTTCAGACGTCAGAATAAATTTTAAGTTTAAAAGTTCACTCAATTACTACGAGTTCTGATTCAACACAATCTATTTATCCAATTCAAGTGATAGAGTCTATTAGTGTGATTAATTTTAACCATTTAAAGCATACAGAAAAAACCAAGTTAAAGAGGTAGTCCTACCAAGCTTTCCAAAAGATTAGACATGCAGTTTCCAAATTTTGTCAGTTTTGGAGAAGTAATGACACGGACAAATAGCCACTCCGGTTTAACAGCGATGAATTCATTAAACACATTCCCAACTACTTTAAATGGTTTTATCACACAAAAGCACATTTTCTTGCCAGGTAATGCATCAATCTGCCTCAATAATAGCAGCATCAGCCCAATTGGCAGCACTACCAGTGCGTGGAATGCTCTGGAGTCGTGTGTACAAGTCCACCTGAAAAGTAACTCCACTGATATTTCCATCATCATCTTCATGAACAATTGCCCTAACCTTGTGAAGTGGATGAATAAAGCTGGTGAGCCCACTTCCATTCATAAATATACATCCTGCGTGATTTTAGTAAAAACCATTCTTCAGCATAGCAATGTTAAGCTGGTCTGATACGTAAAATCTGAAAACAGGCTGTCCTCTTTCTTCCCCTGCTTCAGGATTTTGTAATATAAATGAGCATCAGGAAAGGTCAGAAGTGAAAAGTTGAACTAACCTGGAGGAAATGGAGAACAAGATTTTCCACAAGCTTCTCCTATAATGTTGGGATCATTGGAACATATCAATGAGCCATCCCCAGCGATTCCCCACTTAAAATCCACGCTTCCATCACGGTCCTAATTAACGTGATTAACAATAATGTCAACACTAACAATGCCAAAAGCACATATAGTAATTTGCTTTACCCATCAATTGATGCTTGGATAGTCGGACCATCAGAAAACAAGATATGGTTGGAAATGCCAAAATATTATATCCTATATTTTACGGCAAAGTATTTTAAATCCGTCAGGAAAAACAGAACTCACCCTGGCTGCAAAAAGGGTGACCGATTTAGCATCAAAGAGAACGAAGGCAAATTTTCCTTGCAGATCTTTAATGACTTGATCAGTTGGGTAAGGTGCTCGATCCCTTAGGGTCTTATAAGCTTGGATCAAAACCATTGCTTCAGTCGCTTGTCTTGAAAGGCCATAATGTCGCTTAAGTTCACTCATGTTCTCCAGAGTCCCAAGAAATATGCAGAAGATGTCATCCATGACCACCATAGATCTGAAAAAAATCACGAATTAAACAATTTAAAGCACTTAGATTGCCTTTTCTTTTTATGGTGTCATCTCAGTTGCTATATGCTAGAACGGGGACTCGCATGAAAGGCTATAAATTGAAGAACTGCAGGGTTCATTTGATTTTCTATATTTTCAGTTAAACAATTATAATGAGCCTTAAATTAACCAACATGCTCCCAACCATAGAACCATTTTTCCTCATTCTTCCCTTTTCCATCATTCAACAACATCAATTATGTAGTGGTAGTTAAAATTTAAACTTCATTTATTCCCAGATTGGCCGTTAACAAATACTTCGAACAGTCTCACATGTATGCAAATTAAAGTAGATAGGTAAAATATTTTATTTCTTATCATTTGAGTTGCACTTAAAATTATTTCAGGACCTCACAACCGAGTTCATGACAACAGAGAAAGAATTGGAATGCAATACCTAGGAAGCAATGGAGTTTCATCCTCATGTGACAAAGCCATGAAATTCCCATTTGAAAGATGGTACAGTGTTGACCGAGGCCACAGTGACTGGAAATTCTCTGCAATTTCTTGCCGGCTTTTTGAACTTTCCAACGCAGTAGAAGGAAGACTCAGCTCCTCAGGTGGGTTTGCAACTGCTTTCTCGAATACTGCTAACATTTTCCTGCAAAATCTCTATGAGTACTCCAGGTCCCGGGCTCGTGCAAAGTCCAGAGCTGGTATATGTCCTTGGCACACTGAATGGTGCATACTTACCTTTTTATTTGTTGTAACTGAAAGATTAATGAAGTTAGCTAGCCTTCAAGAGTCTGGCGTCAGGATTATGCATGTGGCAGCTCTTAAGGCTTGTTTGGTCATACGTGTATAGCATGTAGCCAAGGCAGGAATAACTTACGAATATAGTGCCAAAATGTTTTATTTATCTTTCAGGTGGACTGACAAGTCATGTTTAGCTTTCCAAAAAATAGAAATGATTAAACCATTCTGAATAACTTCAAGTTGACATCTAGAGGGATGACGAAGCATGGTTCACCTTGAAGTTATTCAGAATGGTTTAATCATTGTTATTCTACATCTAAGGTACAAATTTTGAAAGGGCACACGCCTCTATCTATGAACACGCTAATCCGATAAATTTTAGCTTTCTTAAAGGGAAAAAGCAATGATAAATAATTATTTAGATGGCCACAGTAGAGTTACAAACTGAGGTAATTAACCCCCTTTATATACACATCAAAATTGGGCATGAAGTCAAAAAAAAAAAATTTATGAATAACCTAAACAAAAAACGAATTACCCACATTAGAACAAGGTAAGAGGTTAATATGCAGAGAAAAGCATTCATGCGACTATGATATTTCATTTGATATAGGCAACTGTACAACCATAATTCATTGGACTTTCCTGCTCATACTTGGTCACTCGTGGATGATTTCTCAATATCTCCAACGCACGCTCTTTAACAGCCCCAGTACCCATCCCATGTACGACAAAGAGCACCGAACGTGGCCCTCTAGCAGAGATGGCCATGTCAAGGTGGTGACCAGCTTCTTCCACTCGCATGCCTCGTAGGTCCACAGTGTTCTTGGATGTTTGTACTCGCGGGCCATAAGAAGCCTCTTCATCAGTGCTTCCAGCGGAATGACTCTGGATCTCTTCGCTCTGGTATCCCTAAGATGCGTATCTTACCAGATTCAGCATAGCTGAATAAAGATAAATTAGATAAAATGCCCAAACTTTACCAGAGAATTATACATTGCATACCTGCTTTTTCAAACGTGGGGTAGAATTAGTTGCAGCTTTTCGTTTGCTACTTGGAATAGCCCTAATGTTGTTTTTCTTCACACGAACTCTTATTTTACCATATTGGACTAAGACTGTTTCATCATCTCCATGTTCTTCAACTACAGTAGCCAACTTATCTCCCAAGCCCTTCACATGGACTTGCTCCCCAAATTTGGGAGTAAATGAATTGGTATTCGTTTCACTAACAGAGAAATCATCAGCAGGGCGGTGAGCTTCAATAATAGATGCAATTGCAGATTCTGATTTCTTAATCAGAGAATTAAACTGATCAGCACCAGCAGTTCTTAGTTGGTTTTCAAACTCCTGTACCACAGTGTCCATCTGAAACTTTGCAGCCTTTAGTTCTTGTTGGACCTGTTGTGTTTCCTTTGCCTTGAGTGCTGCCTCGCGGCTATCTAGATCTTTTGCCTCATCTTGAATCTTTAACCACAAAACTAACAGTATGAGAAAGTGGATAAATAATATTAAACCACCATAATCTCAATCCAGAAAATATTTGGTCTAATTTTTGCTCTCAGAATCCAAAACTAGAAGGAGAATGACCTATCGGGCTTGAAAGCAGAGCATTTCATTGACCGATCAAAGCCTATTTTTCCATTCCAAGTTCTCAAATACCAATTTGAAAAGGCCGCTTTGCATTGAATGTATACTTATTGAAAATTAATGATGAAATATAATGATGACTTCATTGAAAATGTAATGCATAGCTAACTTCTTTGAGCTACATCTGGTTTCCAGAAACCAGCCCCTAACAAAAGTAGATCGTATATATACTGCTTCTCATACCAATCTAATTTGAATACCTTATTGAAATCCACTTTGACTACGTATATGAGAAATTACAGCAAATTGATAATAATAAGCAATAATAGAACTAAAAGTCGGGATCTTGGACACAATCATAAAGGCCAAAATATAAGCTAACTAGCAAACCCAAGCCCAAGTTCACAGGGGAAGTTATGCAATAATAACTTGGATTTTAAGTACTTCCCCTTGGCTCTTCTAAAAAAGCATCAAAATTCATGTCGACTGTTCAGAACCTAATGAAACAGAGTTTCAGTTTCAGATTTAATCTAGACGATGCATATATAAAGAGAATCAAATATATAAGAAATGGCATAAAAGAAATAAAAACATGCTGTGGTACTAAAACTTTAGAAACCATACCTCACGGTAAAGATCCATAATTTCTCCATGAAGAGATGCAGCTCTCCAGGCCTGAGTTTCCAATTTGCTTCTTTCCTCCATTAAAGATTGATATAGCTCACCTTTCCACTGCTGCTGCTCTTCTGGCCTTAACCTCTCCACCCACTCTTTTGCACGTTCAATTACATTTCCATCAAAACCAATTGATTTAGCAATACTTAATGCATTTGAATTACCAGTACTTCCCCAGAGAATTCGAAAGGTGGGTTGTAAAGTTTCCAGAGAAAATTCCATGGCAGCATTCTCAAACCGACTATCCTTATCTTTTAGACGACTCAAATCAGCATAATGGGTTGTTACAATAGCTAAACTAACCTGATCTTTGAGATACTGCAAGATGCTGGTGGCAAGAGCCACACCTTCCGAAGGATCAGTTCCACTACCAATTTCATCAATGAGGACAAGTGATTTTCTCGAAACAACTTCCAAGATTTTGATAATCCTCGATATGTGTCCACTGAAAGTCGAAAGATTTTCTTCAAGAGACTTCAATAAGATGAGCTAGAGTTAGCAAAAGATGGATCAACTAAAAGAACTAATTTATCTGTTATAACAAGGCAAAGTACTACCTGGTGATCCCCAATATCTGCTAAAACAAGATCAAACCATGGAAGCCTTGGATGGTTCTTAGCAGGCAAATACATGCCAGCTTTCGACATAAGAGATGCAAGGCCAAGGGTTTTCATGGAAGCAGTTTTCCCTCCTGTATTAGGTCCTGAGATCACAACCACCCTGGTTCCAAACTCAACTTTTATGTCTATTGGTACGGGAAATTCAGAAAGACCTTTTGAAAATTTTTTAGTAGTCATTGCACCATTTGACACTTCCAACTCGGAAGGATTTCTAGATTCAGATGGAACAATTGACATACTTCTCAGAGAGGAACCAAGAAGCAGCGGATGTTGTATGCCCTCGATGTTTACTAATAAAGAAAAATCGTTTCTGCTAGAATTACAGCCCCCATGATTCTCTGAACTTAAAATTGGACAGACTCCATTCATCCACCGAGCATAACCAGCTCTTGCAAAAGCAAGATCAAGTTCTATTATTCTATCCAACAAATACTTTATCTCTGTTTCTGATTCTGCTATTTCGGATGTGAGCAAGCTCAGAATGGCTATCTCCTCAGCTCTCTCAGAGTTTGAAAGCCTCACCTCCATGTTGTTCAATTCCATGGCCTCTTTGGGTTCCATAAAGTATGTCACACCAGAACTACTAACATTTAGAACTACAGCATCTGGAAGCAAATATTTGTGAGAAGCCCTTACACCCACACACATCCTAGACCTGCGCTTGGTTATTAAAGGTTTGTCAATGCCTCCAGCCTGATAAATTCGAGCTGATACTTCCTTCAATAGAAAATCCAGATTTTCCATGTTCCTCTTCCTTTCAGCCCTAATGATCTCCAAATCCTCACTAGCTCTATCGAGAATAATTGAAAGATTGCAGTCTATGCAAAATCCTATTTTTTGCTCTAATTCCATCTGGAAATTGCAACCTTTAAGTATTTCAAGGAGGGGAGAGTACCTATTCAAGATAAACAAGATAGATGAGAATGAGGGAAACAGCTGTTGATTACAAAATTGGAATTTCAAGCAGCCAGGTTCTAGTTCTAGTTTTATGAAAGAAAAGGAGACATAAACACTGTACTCCTTATGTGTTAGTACCTTCAAAATGATATTTCTTTTCCAGGCCTTACTGAGACATGAGAACCCATCACTATCATATGATCTATGCTTCCCTCCCCATTGTTGTCAAGCAAATAAGAAGTCCTACCCAAAGATGCATAAAAAAAAATTACCAATAGATAAAATCATTTTACAGTAAGCCCTTCAAATTCCAAAATGCCTATAACAGAAGAAAATCCCTACCACATTGAACAGGTTAATTTAAATGCTTGTCTACTCTTCTGATTGTGACCCATATTTATCTGAAATATATGATTTTTTTACAACTCTAAGAATTTTAAGTTAATAATCTCAGCTTGGAAAATAGTAATACATTTTGTAAACATTGAAAATGAGTAAAAAGTAACGCAACTAAAGTTAGAATACCTCTCCAAAGAATCTTCATTCAGAGCCGACACCTCGGATAGCTTCTCCCACATGGCACTGACCGCCTTCAGCGTCCTTCTAACAGTGCAAATCTCGCTCACGGAGAGCAACTGACCGGAAGCAGCGGAATTTATAATTCCCAATATATCTTCGATTTTAGACAAATCCAGGGGCTGAGCTTGCATCATTGCCAGGGCGGCGGAAGTCTGATTTAGAAGCTTCCGGCTCTGCTCTGGAGAGTGGCCGAAGGGGATTTGGGCCTGTCGGGCGACGGAAAGGCCCATGGAGGTTTGTGTGAAAGATGAGAGTTGGTGGCAGAGTGTGGGCCATTCTAGGCTTTTGAGGGTTTCTTGTTGGAGAGTTTCGAAGAGGGTGAGTTTGGGTGAGTTTGCGAGTGAAAGAATGGTGGGTCTGACGATTAGCCGGTGAATGGGGTAGTGGTGGTGCTGGTGGTGGCGGGAGAGGATTGGAGGGTCTTGGAGGGAGAGTAAGTGACTGGAAAGTTGCATTTGAGGAGCAGCAGACTCCTTTTGAGTTTCTGTTTATATAGCCGTTGTCTTATCCATTTCAGTTTTGGAAATGGACAAAAATGGACCTGATAAAGGAGTAGAATAAAAAAAAAAATATGAACTAAAATAATTTTCAAATATGAACTCTACTTAGATTTTTGAACAAATAATAATAATACCCTGTTGTCTCTTTCTTCTCTTATAACTTATAAGTTAAAAGCAATGCAATATTTTGGACGGAGAGAGGGTGAGAACAAATTCAAGATTTCTATCGTGGTTTGGTAACTGCTTGCCTATATCCATGGCTCCAAGCTAGAGGCTTAACTGTTCACAATATATAATTGACTTTCTTTTTTTGACATTAATCAAACCACTCCACTCATCGACGTGCATAAATACCTCACATTGACTTCCTTTAGTGTCAATTATATAACTCATGCAAGGTGTAAAATATACAGCCTTACAAAAATCAAAACCCTCAAAATGACAAATGGGTTACAAAAATTCTCTCTCAAAGAGTAGATTTATAAATGAAAGTTTTAGGGTTTGAAATAATTAAAAGATTTGATAATTAAGAACTCACGAGTAAATTTTTAGTTTCTTCATATCAATTGATGTCCTAGGAACCTTAGAAAATATGTTTTTAATATTATATATGAAGCCCAAAAAGAAATATTTTATTCTATAACAATTATATGACTTTTTATAAGGTTACAGATAAACCCAAATTAACGCCATGAAATTTAGATTAACTCGTCTCAGATAAATCTTTTTAAATAATTATAAAGATCGACCCAACTTTCTACGTGCGGTCAATTTTTATTTCAAATTTTCTTTCCAACCTATTTTTATGATATATAAAAGTCTAATATATTTCAAGTAAGATTGATAATTAAACTTTCAGAGTCTAGAATTAATTTTAAGATCTTATAAGTTTAAGATACTCATTCATCATCATTTAATGTCATATTGAACTCATTATTATTTCAATCAATTAAATAAAACCTAAATTAAATACATTAACATATAAAAACACAAATCTTAATTTAGATTGCTTGAAGTTATTCTTGACATGCATCCATGTTTATAAGTCAAAAGATATATTCTATGTTTTGAAGTGAAGCTCTTATAATCTTGATTCTAGTTCAAAAAATTCTTTGGCTAAATTACACATTAAAGCAGAAGATTAGAACTTCATCAATTGTTTACCATCATCAAAATCATTAACTTAAAAGGTTATGAGGTCATCAAGAACCACCGATGGTAGGAGTAGAAGATGGAGTTTGGATCAGTGGCAAGCGAGTCGGCGCCGATACGAGAGCCTCAATGACGGTTGAAGGACGCATGATATCCAAGAGCATCAAAAGCATAAAGCCCATAACGAACAGGAGAGTTTTTAAGAGCTCTAGGAATAGAACCGACGACGATAGGATTAGAAGTGAGAGTTTCGGAAGCAGAAACTGAAGCCTTAGGCGTTGGAGAAGGAGTTAAAGTCGATGGCGAGCGAGTTGACGCTGGTTAGGGAGCCTCAACGCCGGCTAAAAGAGGCGTGATATCCACAAGCATCATAAGCATAAAGCCCACAATGAAGAGTTTGAGAAATATAAAACAAAGCTTGATATAAATATAATATTATGTTTTTGTAGTTTGTTTTTTAAGTTTAATAGGAATATAATATAATATTTTATATTTAAAACTTAATATGAGAATAATTTTAAATTTTAAATTTATTGTGTAGTATCATAATAATTCGTGTCATATATATAATATACATTTTAATATTATATTTAATCTATTAAAATTTATATCATTTTAATTATAAAATTTATTTAACATTGATGAGTGTTTAAAAGAAAAGGTAGAGGCTACTTACCGCTATTGTCATGTTTGTACCAAAGGCTCCGAACGTGTTTTCTAGTTACATAAAGACTAGGCAAATCATTTTTCTTTTGTTTGAATTGGAATTAAGTTTATTTAGATGAAATAATTCGCTTACGAACGTGTTTTCTAATTAAATAAAGATTAGACAAATTATTTTTCTTTTGTTTAAATTAAAATTAAGTTCATTTAGATGAAATAATTTGCTTAACAATTAATACTACTGTAGGCCTATGACAACTTTTATATGTATGTTAATTACAAAAAATCAATAATGTTCAGAACATTTTTTTTAATCTTTTAGAAATTTTATGTAAACACTTACGACTTTTATTCACTTTGTTATATATATAGTATTTTTTTTCTTTTAACCTTTTACAGATTTTATATAAAACACTTAAAACTTTTATATGGTTAAATCCCGAAATAGATGATTATAATACTTTCTGTTTCATGTTTTAAACATAGTATGACCAGAATTTGAGAAGGACCCGACTTTTTTTTTTTTTTTGGTGGGTTAATTTCTTTTTGTTTTGAATTTCGTTTGACAAAGTCATTAAAATCTGAATTAATATAGAAGTTGGAATGCATTAGCTAGTAGGACTAGTAGAGCTACAAAGTCATTCATGATGAGGTACCGGAATATCACTGAGCTCATCCGCATCCTCCAAGACAATTTTAGGCGCTGCACTATTTCCATACCTTGCTTATTGACTTGCTTTTTTCTAGTCTCAATGTGACATAGAGATGTCTTTGATCTCCAATATATCATTCAACCTCCATCACCAAAGTTTAAAGCAGAGGAGGATTTTGAGCTAAATCTTGTTAAATTGTCCTGACGATTGGTATGGACCCTTAAGACTGGAATCTGGAGAAGCAGCAACAGTCTGAAGTTATTATTGGAAACCAGATTATTCAAAGTCAATAATTGATGGAACAACAGAATAAGAGAAAGATGAACAAATATCAAGTGAAATTTGAGGTTGGTTATGAAAATTACTCAGCAATTCATCTTTTCATCTTGCTAGGATTGGAGCACCACAGGCAGCAGGAGCATGCCTTTCCTCCCTGTAGACAAGGTTTCCTCTAACATATGTTGCCATTACTTTTCCGGATAGTCTTCTTCCCAGATAGGCAGAGAGACGCTGAACATTATATTTTAGAAACATTAAAATAAAATAAAATAACCTAGACAATGTAAGAGTCTCCAGAAGCTTGAATCGGATTAATAACAACCAAGTAGAGATTTAGAAGATGTCTTAACCTGAAAATTGAGAAGGAAAAGACTTATCCCGAGATAGAATATCAAGCTTCCCCATTCAAGTTCGAAATTTGTGGTTCTTATAAATGTTTGTTTATTAGGTTTTTCTTTAGCAACTTTGATTCATTATACAGACAATGTTTGGAAGCATTTTTTGCATCAGGTCAAAATTCCATCATAAGATGCTCTAGACAACATGCTAGAAGAGGGAAAAGTATATAAAGCATAATTATGTTTTTGTATGCAAGAGAATATGTATATGGAAAACATACAGGATGTTTAATGTGTATAGGATGGTCATCATTCAGGTCAAACTCCATTTCAGGCTCCCATACAACAATGTCAGCATGATTTCCAACTGCAATGGCCCCCTGCAATATTATTCAGATTAATGTGGCATGAACCTTATACATTATATTAGCAACTTTATTTAGAATGCATCCATGAAGTACTACATTGCATGTAATGTATTTGATGGAAGACAAGTGGAAATAGTTATGTAAACCTTTGAATCTTGCCCAGAAAGCTTGGCAGGCCTCTCACTCCACCATAAAGCTATCTGTTCCAATGTTACTCCATATTTTTGCCCGTATGACCATGTTACAGGAAGAACAAACTGCAAATGGTCTCAAGAGAATGCAAATAGTTTCCAAAATCAATAATAGGATAACAACAATTGGGAGCAAATCATTTTTTATCAGACCTTATCTTAGAAAATAGGTATATTCTTTAAACAAGTTTGTTTAGTTTCAATATATGGGGGCATTACTACAAAGTTAAAGTTCCATTATTAAATAGTAACTGTTCAACTTAAATAATTAATGATTTTAATCAATTAAAAAGTGAGGGAGGGAGCATATTTGCTCCCAAATGGTTACTCCAAACACTCATTTAAAAAATTTAAGAAATATATTTCTCTTTATTCCCTTTGTAATACTAATAATGCCCTTAAAATAAACATCTTTACATTCAACTAATTTTATTCTATATATCCAATCACCTATTCTACCAAATAAAGAAGTAGATGCTCATTTATTATTACATCCAGTTAATTTGTTTTAAGTGGCAATTTTGTACCAATAAGGAAGATAATCTGTTTATCATCATTTGCATTGCATTTGAGAAGATTAATTAAATTTACTCAAGTCTTTCTATCGTAATTGTGTCTTTCTTTCTCAATCCCTTTTTCCCCCTTTGGTTTAAACCATAGATGACATTGTCATGAAAAAAGGGGAATTAAAAAAAAAAAAAAACAAAAAAACAAAAAGAAAAGTTCGAAAACTAATTCTTGTACTTGAAGAAACAATTTTATGTTAGTTCAATCGAATTCGTGATCTTCATCATGAAGTAGGAACTATGTTGAATTTGTGATCTTCATCATGAAGTATGAACTGTTGAAAATTTTCTGGGCTGTGCAAGATGTAAAGAAGGGTTAAAAGAAAATTTGGATAAGTATTCTGCACCATGTTTGCAAAGATTTAAGGATAAATTTAATTATTTTTGGATAGTAATTATCTTTTCCATAATTTAGAAAATGATATTATTTTGGTTAAAGTGTATTCTTTCTACTTTTTTGTAAATTACTTAACGGCATTTTATTAGAGAAAAGTTTCATTACAAATAAAGTGTGCTCAGAGCTATTAATTGGGTGCAAATAGCTCCACCCTTAAAATAGGTAACAACACAAAATTATTTTTACTCATAAACTAAACACACTAACCTGCAACGATGATATGCCACCCCAAGCCTTCAAAAAGTTACCATCATCAAGGAGTTTAAGTTCTGGCACAGTTGGTGAATGATCAGAACTTAGCATATCAATGTCTCCTTCCTGCATTACAATTAAAATCAATAATGGAAGAGGAAGGAACCATGTGCACCAGTTTATCCACGAATATCTAAGTACCATTAGAGCCTGCCATAGTTTTTCTCTATTTACTCCATCACGTATCGGTGGAGCACATTTAAAACGTGTGTCTCCATCCTTAATCTCTTCTGCTGAGAAAGCCAGGTAATGGGGACATGTCTCAACAGTTATGCTGTCACCATTAGTTTTTGCTTCCTGTGTAAACAAAGAATACAAGAATATGAAAAGTTATTCCCTCTGATATCACTAAAAAGAGGAGAGCCTCGGAAAAGCATAGACAACATAATTAAGAAACAATAAAAAGGAAATAAAACGATAACGGTTATGTTCCACAGTATAAATATATCAATTAACTCCCAAGATATCTATAAGTGTTTAAGCAAATATAGCAGAAAATTTTTGAACAAGCAATAGTCTATAGGGGGGATATGTTAGGGTGGATAATATATCGTGACTGCAATAGTGCAAAAAGCACCACTCCTTTGAGAAATTACACAAAATGAAAGAGATTTTATTAAACCTTTATAAGATCTAGGGAAGAACTAGCATCAGATAGATGAACAACGTGAAGATGAGCTCCTACTGCAGGGCCACCAATTCTTGTGTCCTTTGTTACTGTCAAGAGTTCTCTGATAGCTGCCTCTTCCCTATTTGGGTAATTAAGGAAAGCATTAATTATGTAAAAGACATGTAAAATCAAGCCAATTAGAGATATATTTGAATCATCTCACAATACAACGAGGGATCTGCTGCTCGTTCGCATTTAATGGAAAAACTAGTACTAAGAAAATTTTCTTGATTTCATAGATTTATAATTTAATGGAAGCATAATGTGAGCTGCTGCTACTGTTCATTAATCGAATTCCAGCAAGTTGTTACTGTTCATTGATCGAAATCCCATCACATTGATCTAAATGTTTTCGAAAACAAAAATATACATAAATATCAGCCACTTGAATTTTTTTTTTGTCATGAAGAATATTTTATCATGGTGAGACAAAATCTCAGCTAAGAGGGAGAAAAATAATAAATCTTACCACGATGGTGGCCTTGTCTTCAAATATGTTGAATAAGATCGAGCATCATTGCTACCATCTTCAACTTCTAGATGTTCTTTAAATTCTTGTTGAATCTCAGCATGTACAAGCAAAGGTCTCCTATATTTCGCCAATACGGATAGCCCTTCCTAGAGAAAACAAATTTAATAAAGTTCAAGAGAAACAGAATAAATTATACAGGAAATGCAAAAATATATGCACTATATCAAAATGTTATTAAATCACAAGACATTTAAGCTTTTTCATCATGTAAAGTTTGAATTAAGCATCAATAAACAAACCTTAATATGGCTAGCATTTGTCATTGGGAAGTCATTGATCCCTGAAGGACACATAAAAGACTGCAAAACGGAAACAGAAAAGTTGTCAAATGATAAATTCAATATTAAACTACATAAAGCAACGTCTAATGAAAAAATAGGTTAGCTTATAACATGTAAACAAAAACTGCCATATGCACATACAATGCAATGACCCTATTTGTCCCAGTAGTGTTTTTTATAGCTATGTACTGATTCTAAAGACAACAATTAGTAGACCTCTAGATAAATTGTAGGGTATTCTATTTAACGCTTAATTAGAGACTTCAAGTGAGAAAGTAATTAAGTTCTTGTTATATTATTTATTCTTTATAACCAACACAAGGATTTTTAGTGAGGCATCATCAATTGTTAAAAGACAATACACAACTTTTCGGTGAAGTTGAGGGACACTGTTTTGTAGAATATCAACAATTTACAATCTGTAAATAGTCATTGCTTGAATTTAGAGCAACAAAAATGTTCAAGTTACCAAATTATTTCTAGCTATATGCTCACTAGAATCAGTGCTAGGAATATATTAGGATGTTAAGCAGGAAAACATCTTTTATGTCACTGGATGCAAGAAACAAAGAAGAAAATTAATTAGAATCACTCTGATAATTACCTTCAATCCAAGAACGCCTGCACGGAGGAGAGCTTCTAAAGCAGTTGAATTAAATGCATTTTCAGGAACTAGACCTCCCCAAAAACCTGTTGGGAGCAAGGTTAACAGAAATTCTTGATAAATCATTTTCTAAGAAAAAGTTTCGAGAGCATACCAACATCAACATAGATTCTGTTCTCAGCAGCCTCAATCTATAATCAGCATCAAAAACATTGTGAGAGGGGGTCGTAGTTGTTTATAATGTCTATAATTGCTAACAACAGAAAACCATGATTAGGTGCAAGTTCATAAGAACAACAGAAAACGAAAAAAACCAAAGAAATGTTCCCATGATACATTACAATTCAGAAAGCAAGACAGATTCAAAGCTTTGAGTTGGAAGATTATCATAATAGAAGTTCTGATATCCCTTGATTCAAACTATACTGTCATTCAAACTCAACTTTTCATACCTTGAGTTTCAGAGTTTCGGTTGAAACAGTCGAGGGATAACTATTAAGAGGCATGTCAATTAACGTTGTTATACCACCTGTATAACATATCAGTGGCATACAGTTAGAATTCGGAATATGCTAGGCAAATACTAACACCAAGACTTAAAAAGGGAATTTTGAATTCTCTAAAGGTTTAAAGTGGTAAATTTGAGGGAGATGAACTGGATTTCTCATCTCAAAGAAGATTCATCGGAAAAATATAAATTATGTACCCATAACCAGCCATTTTTTTTTTTTAACAGGCTAGTAAACAAATATAAGAGGAAGTGCTAACCAGCAGCAGCAGCTTTAGTCCCTGAAGGAAATCCTTCCCACTCGACTCTTCCAGGATCATCAAGATGTGCATGCCTGCATAGACATTACGGAGTACCAATAAAGTAAATAAATAAAGTTTGTCACATGTACGCATAAAATTGACTCATTTTATTTTGCCAAGCAAACTCCAAAATGGATGTTTAACTTTTTAGCCGTCATGGAACACATCAATAAAAACACCAAACTTTCAGAAACTGCTCAACAAGACAATCCATACTGTTTATGTTTCCATCTGCTTCAAGTATAACTTACACCAACCAAAGACACACTATGGAAAGAAACATCAAGGAGATTGTTTCCATGTCTTACACATCAATCAACCCAGGCATGATAACAGCCTCTCCATAATCAATTACTGGCCCCGTTTTGGAATTCCGATGCCAATCCTCTGTCTTAACAAGTGATATGATATTCCCTTCCTTTACCTCGACTGCTCATTTACACATTTGTAAACGGATATCAATTATTTTGACATAATAAATCTAAAGAAAATTTAGCGCATCACTAATAACAATCACATACTAACAATGATCCTCTACGATCTTGATATGTACTAATCAATCATTAATCACATAATTTCACATCTGATCAATAATTTTGTTTTTATAAACTTTGAAAATGAATAGGAAGATAAAACAATTAAAATCTCGAAGAAACAAAGTTTAAAAGATACCTGCGCCAGAAATAACACCCTGTGGTGTCACAACACGCTTGCTGGTTATCCAATAATGATTGTAAGGAAGAAGACTACACTCACTTTGAGACACCTGCAACATAAATTAATAAACAATTAAGATAATCATAAAGTGTTTAATTCATAATTTAACAGTAGAAAGTAACTCTTTAAACAAAAAAAAACAGAGAAACAGTTATTTCACGCACAATCACCAGTGGAAAAAAACCACGAATACTTTGCAAAGAAAGTACAAATAGAAGAAATCGACATGAAACTGACATTACGGGTCTGCAAACTCCAAGTTGACAATACAGTTAAATTTTTAATTTACTATCATTTTATTTAGTTTTTCCTCTCAATTTTCTCATCAAACAAACAGAACATCCAAAAGAAAATCAAAATCAAAATCTCATCCACGCATCCGTACATAGCTACACACATGAATGCATATATTCATACATATACGGAGACTAAAAATTACATAAAAAGACCTTGGAGGAGCCACGAAAGTAAAACAATAAGAGAAACGATGCTAGAAGTGTCAACAGAGGGAACAGCCTCCATTCCAGATTCATTTCTCGCTCTTCCTCTGTACCGTACCTGTTTGCGTGCGCCTCTCCGTGCTGTATTATTCTTTTTGTTTACATCTGAAACCTTTTTTTTAATTATTTTTAAGTGTCGAAAATATATTTAATGTCAACTTGATCTGGGGACCAATCACGCGTAGACAACAGGACGACCCATCCTCTTCTTATTGGTTCATGTGTTTTTAGTTAGTATTGATTACGATATTCATGAGTGAGATACTGAGGAACAGCATGGTGGAGAAGATTCCTTGTCCTTCACCAATCAGATGTCGGGACGTACGTGTAATCGCAATGGAATCTTTAAAAAGATAGGGATATCTATATATAAATATAGGGTGAATTTCCTAATGACCCTAAGGTTTATCGAAATAACACAAATATCCTTTAATTTTTGAAAAAAGCTTCAAATGACTCTTAACATTATCTGTCTGTACTCCGTCGTTAGGTTAGATGTCTTGAAAGGTATATGGTTAATCTTAATAAATAAATGACTAAACCTTCAAGCAACCCCTTCTATCTTACATATTCACCGGTTAAACCTATTAAACCCGTTAATCTTCTCCATAATATTTAAGGTGAGATTGATTAAGTAGATCTAAATATTAATGGGATAAATTATATTTTTTAACACCATTCTAATTTGACTATTTTTCTATAATTCTCAGTTAAAAAAGAAACCTATGAGCATTAGAATCAATGAGATAAGATCGATTATTTACTTTTCGTCTACTCAAATGATATTTTTATAATGAATAAAAAAGATAAATATAATGAAAATTTAAGTTTATACTATAATCGTTTTCATTAATAATTTATTTAAATTTTATATTTATACTTCGTTTCTTCGGCATCTAGTTTAAGAACTATGATTTGTTTAAAAAAAATTCGAAGAGTCTTTTACTCTTTTAGATCTATGTGAATATGTATTATTATATAAGTATTTATTTAAATTATTTAATACATCTAGCTACAATATTTAGAAGAAAATCAATTCCAGATAGTTGATGATTAATTAATTAATTAAAAATAATTATTATATGTTAAAAAATTTAACATAACTCCTGCATAAACAAACAGCAAGTTAAACTCAGTATCAAAATCAGACTAGCTAAAACCTGACAAAATATAACAAAGTCGTAGGTTGAACTCTTTCGTGTAATATTCAAAGTTGTGCATTGTCAACTCAAAAAATAAATGGCATGAAGTTGTAAAATCCAGAATAACAAATTATCAAAGCAAAAATTGTTGAGTTAAAAATAACTTAATTACTATAGTTTTTATTCTTACCAATAAATTTAAGTTTTTTTAAGCATAATATCATAAATATCATAATCAAAATAACCAATGATCTATATATAACGATATATGGAATTTATCAATTTTTTTTTTAATTATATAATGCATCCTTTCTTGCCTTAGCAAATTTTAACATAAATAAATTTCTATTTATTATTGTTAGCAAAACAAGACACAACAAAAGCAGATAAGGATGCATGATTCTTTGTGAAGTGATAAGGGTGCATGATTCATAAGACTGCATGATTTTAGGAGTAGATCTTAATAGATATATTTGGATTTCGAATCTAGATATAAATCATTTTGTATATTGCTATGTCTTTATATTCTCTTTATGAGACGTCAATAATAAAATTTTATTTTTTTGTCATTTTTCATATTTTTCTCTTGGTATTAGAGCCAGTGCTGCTGTCGCAACAAAGAAAATGCTTCATTTTGTTTCTTTTTTTTTTAGTTTCTATTTTTGTATTGTTTCCGCCATTTTTCATCCGGGAATCAGCATTCATACAACACAAAAAGCATATCAAAACATTCAACAATCAGCAGCCATAAAGGAGAAAAAATGAAGAAATTATCTTATATTTTTTCTGCAGCTCCCCTTTTTTTTATATATAAAACCCATCAAAAAATCTAATTTGTACCAAATTCAACCAAAACCAAATAATCCCAAAAACAATTCGAAGGAACAAAATTTTTTCACTATGACAGAAATCAACACATCTTCGTAAGGGTGAAGATGAAATAGTTGCTGTTTCGAATCAAACTTTGCCTCTAATCTTGGCATAGTTTGCGAGAGGGTGTTAGCAAAACAAAACACAACAAAAGCAGATAAAGATGCATGATTATTTGTGAAGTGATAAGGTGCATGATTCTTTGTGAAGTGATAAGGATGCATGATTCTCGGATTGATAATGCTGCATGATTTTAGGAGTAGATCTTAACAGATATATTTGGATTTCGAATCTAGTGAAGGGGTATATCTGGGCATAATTTCTTGTAACACTATATAAAGCATATTGCTATGTCTATATGTTCTTTTTAGGAGACGTCAATAATAAAATTTTATTTTTTTGCTATTTTTTATATTTTTCTTTATTATTTTAGCAATGACACAGTAAAGAGAAAAGTCCCAGCAGCGACACTTGGGTACGTAGATAGCTAGCTAGCTAGATCATGGGCATTACGATTCATTTACATTTATTGAAGTAGCAGAGGCAAGCAAATCCAAAACCACTTCTGTGTCAAGCTCCATGCTTAGCATTCTCCCACTTCTTGCAATGTCAATATTTTAAGTGAGAAAATTAATTTACAATCGTCTTGCCTAACAATTATCTTGATGGATAATCAATTCTATTGCAACTTTTGGATAATGGTATCCAGACAAAGAAGTGGATTGCCTTTATTGGTTGCAAATTTGTGCAATTCTATCGTGAGTGTAATTATACAATTCCATTTATTGCCCTCACATATAGAAGCTTAACCTCATGGGTTGCAATTTTATATGGATTTTTTTATGTAATGTTATATTTTGTAAAAAGAAAAAAAAAGTTGTTCTAAAAGAGATAACAATTAAAAAGAAAATAAATTATATAACAAATTGAATTTGAATGAAAGGAGATAAAAATATAAAGTTTTTTTTTTAATTTTTTAATAATAATATCAAACATTATAATAAAAAATATAAAAAAATATTTTAAATATTTTGGGTAAGAAGAATTATTCCCATACCCGACCTCAACGATTTTGGGATGAAAAGATAAAACATGGTAAGGGCCGTGCTTCATCACTAGCCATTGCGACAGACAATGCAGGAAGTTGGAGCATGCTAAGCATGGAGCCTGTCGCGGAAGTGGCTTTGGATTTGCTTGCTTCCGCGACTTCA
>JANKKB010030090.1:10475-39130 GCA_026225775.1 Bursera palmeri | reverse complement strand
GGGGTCTTGACATGTAAAAATGGGAGTCTTAATGTTACTTAAAATATCAAAATGGGAGTCTTTACGTTACTTTATGAATAACAGAGGTGAGTTTGTTACTTAGGCTAAACCTCGGGGGTGTCTATGTATTTACCCCCCCAAAGCACCTTAGAAAAGTTTCACAAACAAGAAACCACAGCAGCACCAAGATTCTTTAATATAAGAGTAAGTACATGAGAGCAGATAACTAATAACAAGGGCCTGAGGGGGGAAACGATTACCCACCTTCGGCTGCTAAGTTGGCCACCACTTTTACAGCATGAATTCGTACATCAGCATCTTCTGACTCAAGTAATGACAAGATCTTTTGCAACCCCACTGTCAGATTAATTGACAGAAAAACCATAAGAAAATAAGCACGAAACATGGTTTCAATGAAACTTCATATGGTAACAAATCCACAACCTTGTTCAAAAAGTAAGGCAGTTGGTGCTTTATGTCCATTCCCAGAGTCTTTGGATTGAGAATGCCTATCCAAACCCGTATAAGCATTCCCATACTCACCTCTGTCAAGACATCTTCGCATCTATAATTAAAAGAATCAAAAGGTAGTTGTGTTAGAATTTGCACAAGTGTACTTCTTTATTAAGGACTATGATGAACAGAAACACATGCTTAAAACCAAAATTCATCAATGCATTCAAAAGTCACTCACTCTAAGCAAAAGGTTAAATCTCACAAAAATTGGAACTTCAATCTTTTTAAAAGAGCTCCTCAAAAAGTATGCTAACTATGGAAGATCTAGGGGTTCCACCTTTAACTTTTGATTTACAAGAATGCTGGATTTTGTCCCAGCACCAGACCATAATATTGTTAGATGATGTAACAGTTAATTGTTCAAACACTCCCAAATTGCAATGAATGCAGTAATATCACAGTAACATCATTATCAGCTATATTAACAAAGTGAAGTTTTTTCAACCATAACGAGCATGCTTAATATAAACAAATACCTGCTCAGCTTCAAAAGTCAATTGCAATAATTGGCTTTGTAGTATCACTATTTCTTCTTCAAGTTTCTTTTTTTGACGTGCCTCATCCTCCAGAATTTTGTGAAGCTTTATAATTTCTGTATCTCCAAATGACTATAACTCCAAAAAGTTGAATGTCACCATTTTTCACATTTAGAAATTAATTTTTTTAAACTAAAAATCATACCCCTGATTCCGTATATTGCTCGAGCCGACTCTTGAGCTTGTTGAGCTCCACCTCAGCTGCCTTTCTCATATAAACTTCATTCTGAAGCAACTTTCTGACCTCAGCCACTTCCTCAGCAACAGATACTCCAGACACCTGCAGCATTACAAAGCAATCTAAACATGATTACAAACTCAGGTCAATGTTAAAAAAATACAACATTTGTAGCAGTTAAGATATAATGCCAGCACATGCACAAAAATGCAGAAGCCATTGTGTTGCCAAGAGCCTTTCATTCACTCATAGAAACAATGCAATATACACTTAACTAAAGAGTAGATTTAGAGGGTGAATATTTAATCAAGCCTTCAAATCAACTTAAATTGGAGAGCAAATATTTGAGCTTATTTTCAAGAAAACCTTTTCAGCGAAATAAATTGACAATGTAAAAGGCCTTGAACAATTAACAGAGCACTCTGAATCAAAAAGCTGAATGAATCTATAAAATCAAAGGAAAGCTACAGTTTTAGACAAAATTTCTCTATGAAGGAAAGGCTACAGCTTTAACCAATATGTATCCTGTGTATTTCAGAAATAAAACACCTATATTGACCTTAGGGAATAGAAAAATGATGAACTAAGAGTCCTCACAGGAGGTTAAGGGTTTATCATGTTAAAAGGCTTGACAAAAGTCTTTCAAACAACTTTTTTTTTTTTTTTTTTTTTTCTGGAAGCATACCTCTCCATTACATTTATCATTGATGAAGCCATTACTTTCTTGCTTCCGCTGATTTAACACCATCTTTTCCTCCAACTTCTTTACTGACTCCATGTATTCCATCTGGCACTTTAGCTTCTCCTTCTACAAAAAATATTGTGAAATTATAGCTGGTGTTGCATAATATACAGGCACACATGTAATAACTGAAACATCAAAGTTTTGAATCTTGAAAATTAGGAAAGAAGAACAAGAAAAAATCTCCAGCAGACTTCTTTCTTAAGTAACATTTAATTGCTTGTGTTCATTTTTGCCTGATCTTGTAATAAACAAAAAAAAGCTATAACAAAGAATTACAAGAAAAGATCCACTAGTAAAAAAATGCAGCGTCATGTCCATCCAAATGTACCCTGGGCAATTACCATGTCTCATAAATAATACAAAGTAGATATTATTAAAAATCAGTCAGAAATTTTATGCAGGGGCAGTGGCACATTTTACCAAAAAAAATAATATTTAAAATAAATGAACAAACCTCTAAGGCATCAGCAAAATTTCTTTCAACCTCAGAAATACGATTTTGAGCTTCTAAATTTATTCTCTCAACTTCATCATCAAATGCTTTCTGCTGCCTTTCATTTTCTGCAATGAGCTTGTCCAGTTGTATTTCGAGCTTTCTAGATAAACTTTTATAATCAAACTCTTCCTTTATTTTCAACATATTCTCCACCTTCATCGCCTGTCAGAGACAAAGAACAATTCCATTCATCACTCACAGTGTCCAAGAAGTATTCTTGCATGCATTTAACAATGCTGGCATATAGCAATAGAGATGCAGAGAGAAAACAGAATAAATCAAGGTAACCAAAGAACAGCTTGTTATTAAGCCATAAATGCTCCACAGCCAAACATTAATGCAATGCCTATATGCTATATATAAAAATTAATAGCAGAAATACATAGGTAGCTTGAAGCAGACATTATGTAATAAACAGAATAACAGTTCTATATAACAAAAACTCACCCTTTGCCCAAATAATATGGTGCTGGCAGTCTCTCCTCGATGTCGTGGAGACGGTCCAATGGTCACAACTAGTGAGGTTCTAGCTGTTCCTGCAACACAATGGGAGATGTGCAGTAAAAAATAAAAATTATTGAATTGAATAAAAAACAGAAAATATCACAATGCCCAGACAACAGTTTTGACGCTTTGAAAAAGAAATGCTATGACATGAACAGAGAACACAATTAAAAGACCTGAAACAAGTCAGCTAATAAAACAAAATATAAAACAGGCCAGAAAATTAATATATTAATGATTGAACAGAATCACATTTGGATTGCAGAGAGCATCCCATTAAGTGCCATGTCCCAATCATGTTGAAGCCCAAGTGACTTACACATGTAAAAGGCGTCTCACCTCCAAACGAATCTCTGAGCAACCTTGTGAGTTTTGAATCACGAACTGGTACATGAGCACTATTCTCTGCTAGAGCATTTATGCACTTCCCTAATGCACTAAGTGAGAGGTTAATAGACTTAGCTTCCTCCAACATATGCCCCTCACTTCCTGGAAGAACAGGGAAGAGAGTAAAATTCACTGCATATGTATCTCTAATTCCTCAAGCACAATGACCAAATTAGCATAAGTATGGTTTAAATCACATCATGAGAATAATAGAATTAAGTCCATTTATTGACATTTCTATCTCATATTAGCATGCATCAGAAGAGAAACCTTAAGTTGGTCGAGTCACTTAATTCAACAATGAAAATTACAAAACAAGAAAAGTATGTAAAGCATGTTCAGATGCATAGCCCTCCTCTCAATCTCTCTCAAATAGAAGCAAAGACAGAAAGACATGCTCGAAATGGAAAAAATTAGCTCAGACAATCTTGATAGTTAAAAAAATATATATATTGTAATATGCACCTGACTTCTGAACACGTTCTGAACCTGCCAAATCTACTATAACCAGTTTGCTCTTCCGGACAAGCGGCTTTGGAGGTTTTACCAAGTGTGAGTAACTGTCAATTTCACTTGTAGGAGCTTCATCTCTTCCTACAACTGACTTCTTAATATGTATCTGCAGGGAGTTATATATATATATATCAATATTTTACACAAATATAATCGAAAACAAATGTGATCAATTACCAGCGGTGGGCATTAAGAAATAAACAAAAATAATAGAATCAAATCATCACTCACCATCAAAATAGCATGACTGCGAGAAGATTCAGTGTTCAATTTTGTATTAGCAGCAACTCGGTGAGCTTCTCCCAGTTTCAGCAGCTCCACATAACTTTGTTGCTCCTTGATCTCAACAATAGTTGCTCCAGGTAGTGAAACATCACCAGTTTTTGGATCTTCCACAATGGAAATATTATCATTCGCCGGATCAAGGAGATCCTGGATGGTCTCCATATATAGCTACATATGTTAATAGAAAAAAAAAATTATTAAAGAACTTTGGTGACTATACAGTCCCAGATAGATACAAAAACTTTTGATATTACAAACAAGCATGATATAATAAAATCAATGAAAAAATAATAATGGGTAACATTGGTCATTTACATGATACGGGTCTAACAACCTGCAAATACGAGACACATACAGAATCTGTCTCCAGAGACACACCAGCTAAAATATCCTCCATTGACCTGACCATGATTCCACGAGAAGAAATATCTTCGTCCCCCAGTTGTCCAAGCGTAAAAGTTTTCCCTGTACCAGTCTGACCATAAGCCATCACAGTCCCATTGTAACCATCCAGAACACTCTACACAATTAAACGGCACATTTCATTAATTGTTGCATAAGGCATGATAAATTGTAACACGAACATGCATAATTTTATGGGAAAACTGAAAGTAAACACTCATTAGCAAAAAGCTAATTGAAGCTGATAGCATGGTCTAGGGAAAGCCAACTCATGCACTGTTACATGAGTCAACTGTGTATACAAAGAACTTAATTAAGCATAAATAGCTTGATTAAATAAATAATATATATATATATATATCTGAGAATTACACCAAACATAACAGACCTCCACAACTGGCTTAGCAACAACCTCATAAACACGCTTCTGTGATGCAAATTCAGTAAGAACCTCATCGAATTCATAAGTGTCAGAGTCCCAATTGTTCTTTCGAAGTTTCAACCTCTTAAGCTGAGGTAGAGCAAAAACCCAAAATGATTAATGGCACCACAACCAAGCTATAACCTAACACAGAGCTCAAAACACCACTTATAAGAGACAAAGTGAAAGTTTAACTACTATTCAAGTTTACGAGTGAGTAAAATCAGAATGTAAATACCTCTGGCTGCAGTTCCACACAATCAGCAAAATCTGCATCTGCAATCAACTCTTCTGCATTTCGTGGTCGCAATCTGACTGCCACCCGAACTCTTCCGGGCACTGTCCAGAACCAACAGGAATAAAGGCAAAATCTAATTGCTTAGGGTTTGACAAAAATAAGTAAAAGCAGGAAGTTGAATAAATTTCCAAAAGTACCCAAACCATTGCCTTTCTTGTAGAATTTAAGCCTCTAATTCACCATTTTAGGTCAGCGATACCGAACAAGAGGACCCAATACCTACACTACTAAATGGCATTCCCTCATTGTTATGCCTATATCAATCATCTAACAGATGATCACCGCACAATATATGAACAATAAACCAGCATTATAATCAGCATTACGATGTTTTACAACTTTCTACCAGTTCTTCTCCAATGAAACCTTTCATTATAATTTAAAATAAACAAAATCATAACTAAGCCACTATAGCAACTCCAAGCAAATCCAAACATAAGCCTGAAGTAAATTTACACGCCTACGAAATTGCTTTGCATTACACGACCAATAACTTACAAACAAGCTACTAGATCGCGTTCTGAACTCATTTATCACACCAAACAACATGCACGTCAAAATTCAGATCATTTAAGTATGTGAAGTACAGAAGCAAATTATCGTTTCACAGAGATCATAGACTCTCCGTTGACTGAAAGTGTAATGTAGAAAACTGACCTCCGTCATTTCCGGCACTAAAGCGGCGAAGCGTGGATCCCGGTTGCTGAGATGGATTATTCCTAGATTTGAAAGAAGAAGATTTGAAATTTGAAGAAGCAGCTGCTGCAGTGACAGGCTTGAGAATTCCCCTATAGACGGCGCCGTTTCGGTACGCACTGGACGCCATTGTTTGGTTTCGTCGGCGTAGTAGTCGTCGTTGTTCAATTCAAAGTACCTTTGCCATCCTTCTGAGCGCTAAAAAGAGGAGACAGAAGAGTGATATATTTATTTAGGGGTTCTCGTTGGATTCGAAGTTCAAACAAAATTATGATGGAGGGAGGGGTCCACAGTGTTGGAGGAGTAGGGAAGAGACAGAGATGGTCGCAGGTTGGTGGGTCCAGTTTGATTGAATATGGAAAATTACTAAAAAGTTGTTTTCTTTGCCGTGAATGTGATTGCTTTGTTCCAGAAACTACTGATGGTGAGTGACTGTGTTGCGGACCAGCCTCGTGGATGTGTCGTGGGTCTCTTAAATGGCCTCGATCTGTTCTAGTAAGTAATATGGTCACACGATTCACCGCTCATATAGCACGCAAGTGCCCCCATTTTCTCTACGGAATCACAAAAATGTCCCTTGCCTTCGTTCTGTTATCGTGTTCTATGAACAGCGATTTTGTAGCTCTGGCTCAGCTCAGCTCAGCTCCCACTCCGCCGCTAATCTTAGGAAGTTTTTAATGAAATAATAATTAAATTTCATAATCATTTATATATATAATAAATTCGATAATAGACTGTATTTTGGTGATTGATGCAAACACAACTATGAGATATTACTATTTGTTTCTATCGCTTAAGACTTAAATCTCTTGAACTTTTTACTTCAAATCTTGGCAATCAATCGGGATGAAAATAAGGTGACGTGGGTATTAATCTTATAAAGAAACTGAGATTTTATTGGTCATTTTGGATTTGTATGACGTATTAATTGTTGATGTGTACCTTGGAGTGCAAAGTGAAATCTAAATAACAAGAAGATAGTCTATACTCTATCCCTGTTTAGAATAGTTTAGGAAGAAGTTAAGTAAGAGTTTCCAAGTTTAGAATCATATATAAATAAATATATATATATGCGGCAAAAGTAAATTCCATTCTAAATTATTTTTAATATTTTATTAATTAAATTAGTTAAGACACTCTTCGTTTTAAGCTATGATGATCTGGCATCAAACACCGCCATGGTTTCCTTAAATAGCGAGTAATTAGTGCGTAGATGACCACCCCCACTCGTTCAACTTTCAAGCTCAATGTTAGAAAATTAGGGAACCGCAAAAGCCCAAGGGTTGAAAAATGGTGCCTTCGATTATTCTTGTTAAATATTGGAGTTAGAAGCCGCATTACATTGGGCCCGCAACATGTTAGATAGCACTCGTGAAGCCCGTCCGTCAGACAAGTCAGGATTTTTAACAAATTGGATCCACTCGTCTCTTGTGGCCCATCATATGTGATCTAATGAGTTCAGAAGCAAGAGCTCAATAGAACTACTCTGTAATAAATTTGTGTTAATTATTGGGCTTTTCATATTTTTAATATAAGAAAAATATTGACCATCACACTCTCCTGATCTGATTTTTTTACAATTTTACTGACCTTTCTATGATCTCAATTATTTCGATGTTTTTTCCTGATCTCAATTCACTTCATTTGTTCCCCTCCACTAGACTAGTGCTGCCAAACCAAACTGTTGCACAGTCTATCGCTATAGTTTCCCAAAGGGAACTTCACAAGTTCTGAGACTTCGGCAAATGCTATCACTTTTTCAAATAATTTTATATATAATATCTGTTAAATTATAGTTTTTTATATGTAATAAATGAAAGTGCAAACAAAGTTTAAGACGAAACATTCCAAAAGGAAAACGAAACGAACAGATCAGATCATAACACATAAATGGAGATTTATTTATTTTGAACTCATCATGGTACGTATCAAGATCTGGAAACCCACTCTGAGGCAACATAATTCTTCACAACCTTTCATCAAATAATGAACTAAACGACGCTACAGAAGTATTTAAGAATATTACATACAGTTATTCGATTCGATTCACAGTTATTCTTCAATCCCCCCACATGTATCCCATATTTGATTATACGCAGAATTTATTTAATCTAAGAGGTAAGAAGAGAGAGACTACAGCTAGACTCCTTCGTTAATTTTAAGTGGATCAAAAAAGCTGCAGTTGACATGCATGGAGATGGACCCTTTTAGATGGTGATGATATTAGTGGTTACTTTACGGGAATCAGAAGGGAACTTGGCTTGCAACTGAGATAGCAAGGCTTGGTTCTCTTGGTTGAGAAGTAGAGCTTTCCTTCTCAGCTTCTCGTTTTCTCTTACGATGCTTTGGTTCTCCCTATACAGCTTCAGGTTCTTTAATTCCATCTCTGCTTTTAGTTTTTGACCTTCTTTCGATGATGTCCTCCTCCTGTTACGACGTTGCGTATAAAACTACTTCTTGTTAGATAAATATATTTATGTATTACAGAGACGTAATTACATATAGATATATCATGAAGAAACCAAACCTGTTTAGCCGCCGAATCCGAAGGTTGTGTCGCTTCGAAGGCCGTCTGTGGAGAAAAGCAAATGCTAAAGCACTCCACGGAGTGATCTCCTCAGAGTTCATGCACATTTTCTTTCTTCTATAATCAAGCTGGACGCGAGAAATTGGAAACTGAGGAGACCCAGAAAAGAAAAGAAGAGATTTTTTTACAAGATGAAATTCTTGGGCTGTAGATGGTGATCAGATGAGGATAGATAATGTGAAACAACGTAAGCGATATATATAGCCAAGGCAGGAGATATTGTTTGCATCGGATTACTGATGTGAGAGAGGGAGAGAGAGGGGGGGCCTTTTCATGGCAATGATGGCACTATAGGACTCATGATTACAGAGATGAGAAATACAGAAATGACAGGGTGAAGAGAAATAGGTTTTCTCTTCTGTGTTTGGCCTTTCTGATTATTTTCTTTCAGTCATAAGCTGCCTAAACCTAAAGCTAGGGCCGCCCTTGGCCTTCGCCGTAGCCTTGGGGACACAGAAATACAGTAATTCTAGCCCAAGGCGACCGCAACGCAACACATTTAATTACCCTTTTGAAATTTTTTAACTTTCCCACTCAGTTTCAAGATTAATTATCGTTTTAGCTTTTGAAACTTGCTCTGTTCCATTACCTATGCCCAAATTGCAACACCGCCATAACCATGTGCTTAATTCTGTCAAACCAATGATGTACAATAATTATTATGGTAGAAATTAACCCGAAGCCAAAGCAAGCTGTAAATTATTTTCAGAGTTCACATATTAGTTAGGGCATGTTTTGGTTGGAAAATCATTTTTTCTATTTTTGTTCTTTTTATTTTTTATTTTTGGGTATATTTACACGTTTGGATATCTATTTTTATTTGAAAGCACAAAAAATATATGCTTAATTCTATCATATTAATTACTTTTTTTTTTTGTTCGAAGTTTGCATTTGATAATAAGTATGGCTGACTCATGTCCCCTGTATCTAAAAGGACCACTTCTCTATTAGGAATTAGATTAAAATATTTATCTCAATATACACATTGTATCGACATTAATAAATATAAAAAAAAAATTGGGATGTAATGATCATTGATGTCACCTTTTGACAAGATTCAAATAACTATAATGTAACTATAGAGAGATGAAGTCTCATGGTTAGATAAGTATGTATAAACATGTTAATCTGCTTTTGGAAAATTTGTGTGGCAGAATTATTTGACAAGAACGGCCACCAAAAAGTCAAAGTTTAAGGTCTAGGCTCACTCACCCATAACAGTGCCCAATTAAGTCAAACTACTCGTGGGTCTCCAATTAATTAGTAAATAAACGTAACAAACAATAAAAGTATTCCTTCATAGTTTATGTTAAAAATGGCTTTAACATATATTATCCACTAAATTAATATCATGGAATTTATTATCAAAACCGCATTTTCTAAGTAAAAGTCTATTAGTTCTATTTAAACTGTATAACAACAAAACACACGAAACGATATAAAACTCCATGTCGCAAAAAATTACAATATCTGAAAATATTTTTCATAATTTTCTAGTGCACGGGATGCTTCAAAGAGAAACGGGATGTTTGCCAGTTAATTTAAATAAGGATTTGTATGCATAAGTTCACTTGAGATGGTCAAAGACTCAAAATCCTTTTGAACAGAAAGGTAACACATTGTGGGCAAGAAGGATGTGTTTGAAATGCAGACACAAACTTTTTGTTAAGTGGTTTGCTTTTCTCACAAGGAAAGTGCTACGACAGGAATTCCAAGGTCCAAAAGTGTAAACCCAAAACTTGTACTTTCTCCCACTCATTATGCTTAATCATTTGCATTAAGATCAAAGCACTCGCAAATATGAATATTTTATGTTTAGATGATGACTAGAATACCATAGTTTTCGGAGTTAATCTATGTTTAGTTCACAAAGCAAAGTACAAACCAGGATCTTATCAAAAGAATATTTCACTTGGGTTTTTCTTTTTCCATATAAACTTAATTAGTAATTAATTAAAAAACATATCTATCTTGGAACTACATGTGCTGAGCACATGTGGATTCAGTGATGATGTAGAAGAAGCCAAGATAAAATGAGTGAGATTGTGGGATATTTGAGAGAGGACTAATGTGAGGATGAAGAGGTAGTCAATGAGGTTAGGTTGTCGTTTTGGTCCTTTTCTACATGTAATTGAGTACCAGAGCCATGCTCATTTATTTGGAAAATGAACACCCATTTTGGCCTCTTCTTCTTCTTCTTCATCATCATCATCAATTCCTCTCATCCACAAGATATTATCATCATGATGAATATGGTGGCTGTTATCTTGGTCCAACTCCATCCACCTCAACCACTTCACATGGTCCCTTTAATTGGCTAGTTGAACACCTGGCTTTCCAGCCCACACTGCGGTGGGGACTATATGTAATATTTATTGCATCTACAACAAAAATTTGTCAAATGCACTCGATGGTATTTTATGCAACACAGCTTAAGATAAGTTTACTGTTAAGTTTGCTAGTAGCTTATACGTGTGAATTGAACTCGAATATTTAAATATCTAATACGGTCTCTCAAGTACAAAGGTCTCACCTATATTAATAATATAGATTAGACCGAATCTCATAAATCTCAACGAATTTTACGAGTGGATTAAATAATAACTTTTTTATTACCTCAACGAATCATACAAGTAGATCTTTTTATTTTTTAATTAAATAACACGGAAGAAATTCGAACCTGAATCGTTGAGTCACTATGACTCTGATACCATGTTAAGTTTGTTACTTTCCTTAAAGCTCAAGCTTATAGGTGTGGACTTAACTTGAATATTTAATACTCTAATATTTACTCATTATAATAAATGGACTTTAAGATTTTTCATCTTTGGTTTTAATTTTATAAGCTAATTCATTTAAGATGAAGCTTTGATGAACTTAGAGGTTGTATGAAATATTAATATATAAAAATTAAGTTCTGTTTAAAAGATATATACATATCTTACAGTCTCAACCCTTCGTCGAAAAAACCGTTTTTAGATAAAATTGTACTGACTAAGATCCAAAATAAATAAATACCTCGTAGAAACACAATGTTTAAATAAATCCACCTTAAAAATGTTTGAATGTGGATATAATTGTGGGCGTAGGTTCGAAGTAGGGGACGGCAACGATCATAATGGTCTTTTGGACCTAAATGGTCGAGCCATTCGATAAGGAGAAAGAATTGAATCACTAGGCAGGCCTCACTCATTTCTTGTATTGCTACCAACAAAGTAGTGTACTCAATACTACCTTATGGGATGAAGTGTAGGTGTAGGTAGTCAACCGTGAAATCAAACCCCTATATATATTCAAAATGTTGTAATTGCCCTATTTTTGGATTTTGGCTCCTATTTTTAGCCAAGGAATATATATATATGGGTGTTTATTATTCAAATCGCGATAATGTTGTTGCTCTTTTGGTTTGTTCTAATTTCTATTCTTCATACGTAGGCTCGGAAATAGTCTCCTTGATAACATGATTCAAATTAGAAAATAAGTTATAAGCTGCCAAAAAGAATATTCGAGGTGGGGAGGGGAGCAAGAGTAGGAGAGCACATTGAATGATAAGAGTCAGATGCACCGCTGATGAAGGCCGAAATAAATGAAGAAAAAAACACCATTGGTGATGATGGCTGTTGATTCATCTCTCGCCATCAACCCATGTGCCAAAACCTTGCTACAATCAAGGTGGAACTACACGAAGATCTCTTATTTCAATTACCCACTGCATAATGCATATTGCCCGAGTCACAGGCCCTTCAATACCTTCTCTTTGTTCTATTACAACTACTCATCTGCTTATACTATTATCGAGAAAATTCGAGTGATCAAGTGTGCAAAATCATGCTAAGGGGACTGGTGAGTTCCTTAATTAATCAGAAGAAAAAGAAAAAGATCATAATCCTATAAGTAATTATTCAGTTAATGGAACTGCATCTTTAGATAATACTTTTCAAATGAATCAGACGAGTCTTGATTCTTAAAGAATTGCACGCTTATGCACAAGTTTCTTTCTCATTCCTTTATATGACGCAATGTGGTATTGGATAAATCATATATTAAGACTTCTAAAATTGTATAATTTTATTATAAAAACTATTTTGACATAGGTATTAATATGAGTTTTTTGGGATACACGAGAACCTTGACAACAATGATAACAACAACAATAATAAGAGGCATAACAGACGGCATTGACTTTCTGTTCAATAGCTGTGGGAGGTGCCCCCAGCATTCCAACAGGAAAATACTTCTAACAAAACATAAAGTCATCTCTTTTAAGGGAACAAAGAAGACTACAAGTCCGTTCTACTGCTCACAGAATTTCTTCCGTTCACACCTAAAATCCATCTGGTGCATCAAGAAAATATAAGTAAAATAATAATCTCTACCAGAAGAAAATGCTTCTTCTATCCTTAACCATATCCGCATAAAGTAACAAACTCCATACCACGTTCTGGGATGTTGAGGGGATTTACATGGGCAGCTACAAGAAAATGTAAGCACCAAGAGGCACTTCAAGAACCAACTTCCGTGAGTTTCTATGTTAATTATACATCTACCTCACAGAATGAATGCATCATTATTCCACTTCCAAATTGTCACTATTACTAGAACTGTAATTTGTAAAGTCAAGCAAGAAAAAAAAATCACATATATATATACGTTCAACCCAATTACTGGATACAGAGTAATAAACCAAAAAAGAAAAAAAAGAACATTTACAACTGTGATTCTAATGCATCTGTTGAAAATAAATAAATAAAAAATAAAACATGCCTGCTATCCAAGAGAATCATCTTCCTGGGTAGCATCATCATCTTCATCCATTGGATCATCTTTATTTTGATCCTCATCAGCTTTATCACTACCTTCAGTATCTTCCCCCAAAGTGTATCCACCTTTAGCATCCACTCTATCATTATCATCACTCTCAGCAGAAGCCTCGGTATCCGAGTTGGAAATGAAACCTTGTTTTCCTCTTCCTTGCTTACAGTCATCATCCATAGAAACAAACTGCTCCTTTGATTCGGGAGCAATGATTCCTATCATCTCACGCAGTGCTTGATGTTCATGATTACTTCTGGCGGAAGCAGCTTTTGAAGATGGAAAACATTGACTCTCTGCCACCTGAGCACTGGAATCATTTAGAACTAGGGCACCATCATCATCATTGTCTCTACTTCTTGGAGATTCATTTTCTCCATGCACTGAAGGAGCAGTGCTGCAAGCCCAGCTCCCAGCAACTTCAGAAGCTAAAAGGTCGGCTGTTCTGATTGTGCCTCCAGGTTCTGTATCCTCCAGGGCTTTTTGATTCTCAAGAGTATTATTTACTTGTGACTGGTGCAAACTGTCCTGACCAACTGGATGAATCCGCTCATCACTTTCATGTATATGGGCTTCCTCCTCAAGCTGCATTGTCTCCCCAGCTAATGTTACAGATTTGTTCAGATCGATATTTCCCTCACCATCAATACCAGGGCTTTCAGTTTCAAGAATTTGCTCAGTCCCAACTGGATCTCCCTCCAAAATAGGTGCTGTGCCAACACCATCAATATCAGAACCAAAGCCACCCCTACAAGCGCAGTCAGCACTAGTAAATTCAGCCTCTTCCGTATTTTGGTCTTCTTCCTGACTTCTGACATCACAGTCATGCTTCTCAGTAACACTGGCTCCATCACTGGAAGTAACAACTTGAATTTTATCACACCTTTGAGCTGAAGTAGCAGAACCAGCCTTCCGAACAACATTGCTGTGGTCCCCAGATGGTTCTTTTTCTCTAATAATAATACCATTACCCTTGTCATTAGTTGCATGGAGATCAATATCAACTGATGTACTCTCATAATTTTCCTCATCTTCCAGAGTCCTCTGCATTGCCTTTAGCTGTTCCTGCTGCTTGGCAAACAATACTGAAATCTCTGCAGTTGTGGAATAAAATGCCCGTAATTGTGTTTCCCTGGATGGCAACCATATTTCACAAGGATATAAGCCATAATAACTACTTGCACTCTAGCAATCACAGTTCAGGCATATACAAAGATTAAAAACCTGAGTCTACCATAATGATACAAAATCAGGATTTAATCAGACTTTTAATCAAATTAGGAAGGTATTCTTAACAACAAAAATTCTGAAAAAGTTTTTGACAGAAAAAAAAAAAAAAACATGAACAAGCTGAAAGCAATCAAATTCCAAAATTATATTCTCTCAATCATTTCTATGATATATGTCTCCGATCAGATTTTACTCGAAAGAATTCAGAAGTTTTAAGACTATGCAAGAAGACATTAACATTTTTTGTTTACTTTTTGTGATCCCAGAATCAAACACCGAATGCAAGGAAATTGGTGATTTATCATAAGAAGTGAATGATGATTTCATAGCATAAGGTGTCACATGACATTTGCAAACAAGAAAATGAAGGCAATAATTCAAGAATTAGCTTACTTTTACAGAAGAAAGCAATCCAAGCATCATCCCATGACTCATACTTAGAAGAAATCAAACCATACACTGATATATTGGTACCAAATACTATATAACACCTAGGCTTAAGTATAAACTAACCGAAGCATAATTCTTTCCCTAGCAGCTTTTAGCCTCCGTCTCTCAAAATCAAGATCAAGCATTGCAGCATTTATCTCAAGTTCAAGTGTAGAAACTTTAGCCCATGCTTCTTCTCGGGCCGCCTGCTACCGACGGCAAATAAAACCTCAGCTTCAAAAGACAACTTCATTAAAGTGCCAAAAAAGAAATTTTATACAACCAGATAATCTTTGAGATGTATTTTGAGAGCTAGAACACACTTGAAACTAACAACCCGGTATAATATGAATAAATAAAAGATAAACAAAAGGAGAGACCGCTACAAACATTAAGAACTTACTGCTTCTCTTATACTTTAAAACAAATAAAACTGAGAAAAATACCAGGCCAAATGCTTAGCAAAAAAAAAATAAATCATAAAGACATATATAATATTAAAAAGGAAGGAGAGAGGGAGATTTCTATATATACCTTTTCACTCACAAGCTCTTTGCTCAACCTTTTCACTTCATGTTCAAGTTCTTCCACTCTCTGATCCAACATATTGAATGCAGAATAAACATCAATTACTTTATCTAGTTGCACACGGGCATAACCAAAATAGACATAAAACATGTAATCAGTTATATCTAATAATTTGGCACTAAGAGATATCATTACTTTTTTCTCACTTGCTGAGGTAAGTTGTTCTTCACAAACTTGAGTTTCCAGCTGGCGAACTTTATTATCAGAAATAACCAACTTTTCCCTAGTCTCGTCCTTTGGCATGCAAAGAAATCAAGAAACAAAGAATAATCATTTGAATGAAAAACATGTAGAGTGAATTTTGAAATTCAGAAAATAGGAGGATGAGTCTAATACCAGTTTGAGCTTCAGACTTTCCACCTGTGAAGAGCTCTGTCTCTCTGCTAACTGAGATTACAAGCATAACAAAATATTACACATCTATTAACTTCTAAAACAAATCATTCATGCAGAAAATTCTTACATATACAAAAGTTTCTTCTAACCTGAAGTTTGTTAATTAGTTCTTGCTGCTCTGTTCCTCGTTTTAAAGCAGCATCTGAGATTCGTTTCAACTCTGCTTGAGCCTCTGACTGGGCTTTCTGTACTGCTGCTTTTAAATCAGTTTCAGACTTCTCTCGTTCCACTCTTCTTTGATCTCGCTCTTGATCTAATTGTTCCTTAAGTTCAGCTATAGATACCTTCTGACTAGAAGTAAGAAATACGAATATTACTGTGCTTTCTCAAATTTTATGACTATCTATGCTGGCACATTATGTCTTCCTCTCAAAGGTAAGGTATATTAAACATTACATGCAAAAATAAAAGACATACTTAATATACGAACAAAAAAGAAGCATTGAGCTAAAGAACTGAAACGTATTAAACCTAAATCTTTTTTTTTAAAAAAAAAAAAACACACACACATACAAACACAGAGGGGCAGCTTCCATAAATGGGAGAAAAAGAGAGAGAGAGAAAGAGAAAGAGAATCTTAATTTAATCCAATTAGCTAACACACTTAAGTAAAAGGAATAATTGATGTTCTTTTATGTCTTTTACTTGTCAACTTAAAAATTAGTGATACAGATAAATGTTAGATCAAATGTCTCTGTTTAAGTTATAATTAGAGATATTATTGGAAAAACTCAATAACAAAAAGAACAGGTTCTCTACCTCTTCATTATTTCAGTTGCTTCAATACATGACAGTATGGAAGCACCAAGTCTGTCATTAAGGTCTTCTATAGCATGTTTCTGTTCAGCTGATATTCTATTGACCTCTGCCAGCTCCTTCTGCTTGACATCTAAGACGAGACGCAACTCTTTGAGTTGAGCAAGATAAGATTTTGCAACTGATTCTTTCATCTCTTTCATTTCCTGCATATCAATTAGCATTTTTAATTTAACTCTGAGAGATAAGATAGCATTAAAACTTAGTCAATCAAATTAAAAGATAACTGAATTCAAGTCATCACATATCAAAGTATTTACATCTTGCAATTGCAACACATATCACAACAGTGTTAAACAAAATGTACTCTAGTGAATACAGCAGATCACAGAAACATTTGGAAGATGCACCTAAGGTTCTCCTAATCATTTACATCCACACTTTTCAACAACTTCGAATAATAGATGAGACAGCTAAACTACTTACTAAAGGAAATATAACTTGCATCCTTAAATGTCAGAAAATCATGATACTCCGCATTCAGTTAAGGCATTATTGAAACTCTGAAAGAGCAATAGAGAATTTGGAGAATGCACTCAATCATGTACATGGATGGTGAGAGAGGAAAAGAGTGGATAAAATTTACAGAAAGAATACATTTCCATGATGCTTAACAACTGCACGGTTCTCATTGCGCAATGTCTCAATTTCAAGGACCTGGCTTTCCAATTGCTTCCTTAATTCCTACATATATGAGTGTTTACAATTTAAAATTTTGTCAGGAGGGGTTTACTAAATAGTATTTCATGTCATCAATCACTGAAGTCATAAATCCAAAATAATATACCGTGTTTGACCGCTGAAGACTTCGAAAATCATCAAGAGATAAAGGACCATCAGGAGAAATGATGCCAATACCTTTAAGTCTCTTGTTTTCAGAAACATATTCCTCTGCTTGCACCCCACAAAAATTCATCAATTTATCAGTAAGTCAGAATATCAATCTACCAATGGAGAAATGGGAAGCATGAAAAATTTGTATCATTCAATATTTGGGCCAAAAAACTTAGTGACAGTTAATGTTAGCATATTTACCACCACTACCTAACCAAATAATAACGTTAAATACATGTTCTGAGTTTCTTCAAAAATTGTCTTCAAGAGTAGAGTGAATGATGCAATTGCCAATATCCACATATGATCTAGAAAAATAATGCTTTGAATTTCTAAGAAATATAAAGATAAAGCTAGGAAAATATTTCATCAATATGGAAAGCCTGTAATGAGTGATAACTATAGACAACTTGATCAAGATTTCTGCGGCCATGAGATCTAGGATTTTTTTCTATTAATTATCCTTCTTTTAACACCTATAAACTTGGCTGAATATACTAAACATCCAAATTCATGTTGTAACTTGTTGATCACTCAGCAAAATAATGAGGGACAAGTATTAAATGAAAATATTAAGAGTGTAAATGATCCTTTCAATGAATACACCTGCTTTTCTTTTCGTAACAGCGCCTTCCATCAAGGCAGTGGGCCTGATAACTTCTCGATAAACAAAAGCAAATGCAAGTTCTGTCGAAATTTAGAAAAAAGAAATTACGTTTCTGAAGTTATTCAAACTTATATAACAATACAACTTTGAAACAACTACTATTAATCTGTCAGGAATAATGGGTTTTTCTCAAAGATCATTCAAAATAAGTTAGTAAAAGCAAGCTCATTCAAAATAACTACAGCACTAGAGTTCCTAGATTAAAACTAAAATCATCAGTTGCGGAAAGTATTTTTTAGATTCATAAAACAACTCCATACTTATCAGAAGATCCATAGTACTTAATAGGAAGGAAGTTACATGGGTAATTTAGTAATAAGAATCAACATCCATAGGGAGAGTATCCTTACAAATGACAATCGAAAAGAATCACTTTTACTATTGTGTTGGGGAAGCAAGAACCTATATTACCATGTTGAGGAGGAGCAGCAAATGATATAATATCCCCATGCTGGACCTTGACTTCAGAGTTCTTCTTCACCATCTCCCAGTTGAGAAATGTCCCATTCGTGCTGTGATAAGAAAAGGAATCGGTAGCCATTTTTATTCATTTTTCTTTCATTCTACGTGAAAAAAAACAACCAAACTTTCGGAGCAATATACAACCTTGTATCTTTCAAGAAGACTGAAGTGTGATAGTTAGAAGAACGTTCTACATCCTCCGCGGCAACCCTCTTCCTATATATTTTGCAATGGTTTGCACTAACCGCATTTGAATCGATCCGGAAACGTGTATCCTCAACCAACCGGCCAATGCAATGCTCATCCGCACTCAAGAGCGTATTTATACCCTAGCTTATCATAATATTAACTAGTTATGCATATATAAATTACATGAAAATTATCCTCAATAACGCAAATAGACTATAGTCTTAACATGAATCTTTTGTGTAGTGTCCATCAGTCTTGGTGTTCTTCGAAGACTATGTAATTTTTTATTATTAAATCATTTTGGCACTATTTAATAGTTTTTAATGGGCAAATTATTTTTTTGAAATAAATTTTCAATTATTGAATACAATTCCCAAGAGAGGCACTATAAAGTCTTCAAGGTCAGGGCACATGTTAGGACTGCACATAAACCTTTAGAAAATCAAGAACTCTCAAGGCCAAGGTAAAACACTCCTAGTAGCACTCACTGAAAGGCAAATTCAGAAAACTCGTATGAAAAATTTTTAAAAATAAGCGAGCTATTAGTGAAGAGGGAGTAACCTGGTGACGTTTACACGCCCTGTTAGAAATGGCAGTGAGGACGGCCCAGACGTTGGGATCGTCGTTTTGGAGAGGTTGAGAGGCGTATTTGGCGGCGACTGAGACGAAAAAATCTTCGGGGCTGAGGGGCTTCTTAGGAGAGGTGTCGTCGGGAGGGTTTTGGATTCGATGAGGATGTGAAGAACTAGTCCGTGAGACATTATCTCCGGCGCCTGGACTTGGCTTTAAAACTGGTGGCATTTGCCGGTTGTCCTCTTTGAGATCGTCTATTGAATTCAAGAATGAGGATACTAGAAAAGGGCGGGGAATTTGTAACCCTAACTTCAACTGCTAAGCGTGTGCGCAAAGCTTTTTATCAGATTGAGTTGAGGTATGATTGAAAACGAATGGTGCCTGTCCTTTTCATCACGTTGCCACGTCAATAGTTCAGGCTGCAGAGTCGCGCACTTATTCTATTTTGTTTTACTTTAAAATAAAACTTATTTCCAATACATATCTAATAAACAATACAAACTTTCAAATCCTAAAATTATACGTCCGAATACATGAATTTAAAGTTATGATATTAGTCGTTGCATCATCAAATCATCCAATTATTCGTTAAACACAATAATTTAAAATAAATAACATGTGTTATCTAATATATCAAGTTTTATACATTTTTACGAGTATGTTTAATTATGAATTGCATTTTATTTTCAACATTTTTTAAAATAAACTGTAAATTTTAATAGTTAAATATAAGACTTTGATATTGTATTGGATAATGAATTCAAACAATGATATTTAATTTTGATATTAAAAAAGTAAAAAACAAAGATTTCTAAAACATAACAAATACGTCCTAAACATCTCAACATCCCTTCTTATAAATTGGATTTAGACGACTATTAAAATTTTCTGTAATCTAGATGAGTGATAATTATAATAATTTTAGTAATTACCCAAGTAACAATTTTGTATTGAATCCGAATAGCATCTTGACGTTCAAGATTTGTACGCAATCGCACTAGCCATAAGAAAATCAGACTTACAAAACCAACTTTGTGATAACATTTCTCATCATAATGGTGCAGAAATTGCATCCTAAAAATTAATATTTCCGAACTTTACAAGTTAATTCAATTGAAATTGTACACAATAGGCCACAGAATGTAACAAAAACCAATGTTACTGACACAGAGGGACCTCATTAGATGCAGTACAACTAAATTGCTCATGTCAAGGCTAGCCAGCTAGCGGGTTTGCATGTATTGTCACACGATTGAGTCTTATCTCCGCAAGTGGTCGATCACCTGGTCCAGTTTGAGTCTGCGAGAACCCAGGCGAGAAGATTAGAAAAACCACAATAACATATATGAACACTGAACCTTCCGACCAACACACACGCAAAAAAGGGTCACAAAATGGTTTATATCTGCTAACTCAAAATACCTTTTCCATGAGATCAAGGACTTCGAAACCATGGATCACTTTGCCAAACACTGTGTACAGTCCATTAAGATGTGGCTGCTTTGCATACGTTAAAAAAAATTGGCTTCCATTAGTATTAGGACCACTATTAGCCATCGCCAGTATTCCCCTGGCATTATGCTGGAAGAAAAAGGATATGAATATAGTATTAGCAATACGATCAGACAAAAATAAAACCAGAACATTATCACCAGTTGCAGCAAATTAGCAACATGCTATTTTCCAGATTAAAATCCATACAGCAATACACAAGTCAACTGATCTTTTCATGCTGCTCACAGCTCAAAAGGATCTTTTGCAGTCTAAGAATCATAATTATGCAGCCTGGACCTTGCTAGGCCCATTTTTAGCTTGCAATCTCACAGAAGAGAGAAGGGAGAGAATGGGAACAAAAAACAGTTCAAAATCAAAAGGTCCAAGCTATCAATTTTACAGCAACTTACAGAAAGTGCAACTGAAGTTGCCAAATTAGGCTTCACTAAGTAAATGATCTTTCCTAGAGACTGAGATTTGAATTAACATCATTATATGAGCACTCAAGCTTGTCTGGTAGTGAAAAGGCAGTTAGACTTCTACTTGGATAGACAACACCAACACAGAAATAACATATCCAACAATCGTCATCAAGAATTCGATATTAGCCAAAAAAAAAGAACAGTAATAAAGTTTTTGAGTTTTAAAATGACAGCAAACATTTGTTTATACCTTGAGAGACTCTCTTATCTCATCATTGAACTTCTTGCCCCATATGCTTGTCCCACCTTTGCCTGTGCCCGTTGGGTCTCCTCCCTGAATCATAAATCCCTTAATATTTCGGTGAAATATGGTCCCGTCATAGTAACCACTAGCACATAGTGCCAAAAAATTCTGTAACCAAATATAATATTAGAGTAGAAACTAGCAAGGAAGCATAATATTTTGCTGAAATAAGAGTTGGTAACACAATATTGTCATGCTCATGGGCAAACTAAAATTATTTCCGTAGCAGCAAACCCTAATTGATTGATACCACGATACATATTGGACCATTTATTTACCACTTGCGGTGTTTTATTACAAGATAAAAATATAAATCAATTGAGCAAACGCTGAATTCACTATCAACATTACCCACAAAGATTTTCTTTCTATATAATTCATCAACTGGGAAGACAAATTGAGGCAAGAGTTTTAGGGAAAAAGTTTTGAACTATGCAACTCGAACAACTAAAAATGACTGGATATTAGGTTTTGAGTGGGTTCCAAGCAATAAGATTAACAATCAATTTAGTTCCTACCATTATTTTTTGTTACAAAAAGAGGAAGACTGACCTCGGCCGTTTTGGGTACCTCGTCACAAGCAATCTCGCACTTGATGTCGCCAAGATTCGTGTGCAGCGTTACAGACTGAAAGGGCAAAAGCCAAAGAATTTAGCTGCAAGAACTACGAACACAGCAACGGCATTTGATGAAATTGCCCAAAGAAAACTTACCATTTGCCCGTCTACACTTCGCTCAAAATTTGGAAGAATCCAGAGCCTACCGCCGGGAGCGTCTTTATATAAGGCACACAAGGCGGTTTCTAAAAGGGGGAACGGCAGCGTTATAACTTAAACAACGACGTTTGGGCCCCTCACATAAAATTTATAACGGGCTGGGCCAGGCTGCAGTAGCTATTCTGAGTTGCAATTTTCAAAACAGGAAATAAAATGAAATGACGAATCGTAAAATCTCCCAAAGGAAGGAACGGAAGAAATTCTGTAGGTACAAGTTCCAATTCACTCCTAATAGTATTTATTTCAACTACAAACCCAAGCATATTGATTCTGTTTCTGTATTTTGACTCAGGTAGGAAACTGAATTCATCAATTTCAAGCTCTTACCTTGTCCCTTGATGAGAGTTTCTGCGTTTCGATAGCCTCTATCTAAGAATACTATTTGTTGCCACGTATGTCGCTTATAGTCCTTATTTATTAGGATCATTGGTTGGCCTAGTCATGACATACTGTTGCTTTGTACAGGTTAAACCTTTAGTTCCTCTTTCCGCTGGCTGAAATTTGTTGGTTTGTTGGTTTTAAAAAAGCTATGATGTTATCATGAAATTAGGCATATGAAAGATCAAACATGAGCACAATTGTCTATAGCTTGGTCATCTTCCTTTTTGGCAGTGAGATGTTTATACGCTCCTTTGCAGATGCATGGCAAGATCTAGAAACCCCATCCAATAAACCATCCAACAAGCCATCCAATCTTCAAAGTTTCCACACAGAATTCCGTGGAGAACCCGATATATCATATTCATGCTTTCATCATGGCCATTGAGATAATTTTATATAAAGTACCAGGTATAATATGAAGGCAAGGCAAATACATGCTGTAAAATAATGTTTCTATTTAACCTCCAAAATTTGTTATATACTTTAGATGAATCTTACCTAGTTCTTGCAGCACCAAAAGCATTGTTATTAATACAAATAAATGAAAAGACATGATACATAAGGATGAAAATTATGTGAAGAATTCAAAATAATACTGAAATGGTTTACATTATCCATCCTCGAGGGCCTCTCTGTGCACATGCATGCATGATGTGCTGCAGTATTTGTAATTATACCTGTGAAAAGGAACTTTACCAACTAATGACGAACCACAACATGAGCAGTTAATTTCAGTAGCTAATCCAGTTTTGGTCTGGGACGTGCTTGTTCCAGTAGTTATGCTATTGCCTTGAGCACTGAGGGCTGCAGCTGCAGCAATTCTCCTCTCAGCAGCACCTGCTCTTTTTTCCCTTTCAGCCGCCTGTACTCTCTTCAGTTCCTCCTGGTTGTACCAATAATAAATAATAACATATATAAGTTATTTGCACAACTCAAGTCGTGACCAAGTGGAATAGAGAGAGAATATGAGAGCAAAAACCAGCACCATTTCCAATACGCCATAAACAAGTTAAAAATCAAACCAATATGATACCAAAAATCCCAAGATCATGTGGAATTATGGCCATCATATCACCATTTAAAGAAAAAATTAATCTAACCTCTTTTGAGATGTGTGATCCAGCAGGTTGAGACTGTCCTTTTACAACTGTAGATGATGGGGCTCGGTTATCTCCAACTGCTTCAGCATTTTGGGACAAGGCAGACTGAGCCTGTGTATGCACAAGACAAAAAGTTGAAATCAGAAACACAATGGTAAAGAAAAGAAAATGGAAAACAGAAAAAATTCATAACGAGCAAACTTAAAAATCTCACCTTTTTTTTTTTTTTTGATGAGAAGAAACAAGATATCAGAATTAGGACCGATGAATGTTTACCTGTGCCTTCTTTTCTCTTGCTTTACGTAATTTCTTCAATTCTTTTGCTCTTGCTTTCCGCTTGGCATCTTTCTCTGCCTGAACAACCACAAAGAATGGCGAACCATCAGTAATTGAAATCAAATGCAAAATCTCAATCATCAATAATACATATTCTATTCTCTTAATCTTCTATTAGTTTAGAATAATTTATTAAAGATCATCAAAATATATATGCCAAACATATATGCACAATAGACGTGGCCAGTAACCACAAGTCGGGAAGGAAAATTTTCTTTCATAAGATAGGAGAGGAGGACAAAAAAGCACCTGTTTAGCAGCTTGAGATTCCTCCATTTCTTTTGTCAATGCACTAGGTACTTTAGCAGCATGCCAATCCCATTTACTAAGATTTGAGGCCATGAACCGTCTAAATGTATTTCTAACTTCCTTCTCACTTGCCAGCATATATGGAGTGCGCCCCCTTTCATCTTTGATGCAAGGATCTAAACCCTGTTCTAGGAGTTCCAAAACTTTCTGAGCATTGTCAGACTGTGCTGCTTCATGCAAAGCCGTTGTGGTGCCAATAAGTTCATTTTCACTCTCACTTGATATACACTGTTCAGCAGATTTTAAGCAACTTGAAGCTTTGGAAGTGTCTTTGAAGTCCCTCTTGTCTCCCAAGTTCTCTTTGCTCAAGTTTGGGCCATCATTGCTGATGTTGTTAGTACTTGAAATCAACTCCTCATTGGCACATGCTGAAATATCCTTTTCATCTGCTGCATAGGCAACTTGTGTCAATTGCTTGTATACACGCTGGGTTTCCTTAAAAGTAGGCCTCCGAACAGTCAATGGAACATTTCGAAGAGCAAACCTCTGATGACTAAAATATGGTTTGTCCCCATTAAAAAGCAGTTGACGATTTGTTGATGGAGCATAAACGAATACACAAACTGAAGCATCAAAATAAGGCTTCCAAGAAGTAAGAAGTTCTTGTATGTCCTAGAACATTAATGAGACAACATATCAGTCAACTTTTCAAGATTAAGAATACAGTATGGCTCCTTTTTTTTCCTTTGGCACGATAGAAAATACGTTCTACAAGAGTTACACTATATTTTTCCTCTTAAAAGTACTAGGAATTTGGTCAGGTCAACTTTAAATGTTTTGTATTGTCACCAAAAATCTCATCCTAGAATAGCCAAATTATTTTCACATTAAAATGTCTCATAATTTGAGTTGAGGCAAGGGTATGTGAATGATTTCTCAACAACAAGATTCAAACAAATGCTATATAACCATTGCAATGGCCGTAACAAAGGGGAAAAGGCAAAAGGCAGCATTTAATACCTTCTTCAAAGCAAGTTCATTATAACGTCGAAGGGAAGCACCGGCTGAATGCACAGCCCTGCCACTTGCATCTTTTGAGGATTGCTTTTTACCAGCCTTGGCCCTTACAACATATCTGCAAGATAATAAAAAGCGTTCAGGTATACTGGTACTGATATCTAAAACAATTATACATACCCCATAGAAAAAGTGGGACAACTAGGTTTAAAACAATATTCCAGAATTCCATTTTTTTGTGGAGATATAATTACAAGTTGTAAAGAAAAGTACACAAACCTGTGGAATGTTTTGTGAGTCACGACTGAGTTACCATCAAAGACGCAACCAGCAAAGTGCCCACCTCTTGCAAGCAACACAATCCTCAACTGAGTATTATCTCTAGGCTCATGACTCAAAATTCTCAATCTCCCAATCACTTCACTTTCCCTCAAGCACCCAGCACTATTGACATAAACTGGTTTATCATTCTCATATGAAACACTTTCGGACTCGTTCAAAATCAAACAATTCCAAATTATAACTCTTTCTCCTGTTTGGAGATGAATAAACAACTTCTTCCGAAAAATTTCAATCAACTCCCAGTGCGGATAATTGTGGGATTGGGATACCTTCTCAGGTTCATCTTCTGATCCGGATATACTAGATATATCATAGTCTCTAAGAGAATCAGATGTCAACTCATCGAAATCTTCCTCTTTCACAATAGTCTTACCAGCAATGGTTAGCTTTACCTATTATCACATACAATCAAGTAATGCACAAAGTCACAAACCAATTAGTTTCTTTCTGGATGTTCCTAGTAGAATATGAATTACATGTAACAATTGGAGTTCATCACAATTATGAATTACAATTACATTCATAAGCTTTCAAGACAGTTCCTTTCAATGAAGATTTTTTTTATTCTAATTAAATGGAAATAAAAATAAATGAATTCCACAAATTCAATATGTCTCAAGCAAATAGGCCATGTTCACTGTCTACATGTTGATAAAACAGAGAAATAAAAAATAAAAATACCGAGATAAAAGAAGCAAAAGTTTATACATTGAAACGATGAACATCGGATTTGAAGTGCGAGCGCTGTTCCTGAAGGGACTCGAACTCGGTCTTACATGTATTACAGGTCCATCTAGTCAAAGCGACGCCGTGTTTGAAACTCTTATCTTCTTCGCCGTAAGAATCTGTCTGTTCTAGGGTTTCGGGAGCAGAATCCTCAAAGCTGGCGTCGTTCTCGGATACAAACGTTGCAGAGGGAGATAATAAGCGACAAGAGTCGAAGAAGTCCGGTGGGAGGTCGAAGATGGAACGATGCCGTTTGACTTGATAATTGGTAGTTGTGGTCGTGGTCGTGCTGGTAAGAGGCTCGGTGGCCGCCATGCTCGTCAATGAAGTTTCCTGTTACAGGTTCAGCCTGGTTATGTACTGTACTGATGTCGCGGATTAGGTGATGGAATTCTGTACTGTACAAGACGACCCGACTAATACAAACAACCCGAAGAACGCAAACGACACCGTTTCACTCTATGCGCGCCTAATCTCTGATTCTCCCTTGTGCAGTCTCCCTGCTTTCATGCGCACAATTTCAATGTACTTTGAAGCAAAAATATTATCTTGAAAAAATATTTAATTATAAATATTTAGACATTATAAAAGAATTTAAGTTGAAATGATAAAAAAAAGGTGACGATCAAATTAAAGATTAAGTTCCAAATAATTAATATGAAATATTAATTAAGAAAAAATCAATTTTGCCTTTTGATAATTATTTTTTCTTTTTCTTTAATTTCCTCTTTAAATTTAAATAGTAGTAAAAACTTCATATAATCCAATTTATATCATACTTTACGTTGAAATATATAGTTTAGAAATCATGTGAAAACTTAATTGTTGTCGAACCCTCTTCACTCTCTCTCTCTTTTTTTTTTTTTAAGTCATTAACATATTTAATGATGTGGTAGATCAATGTTAATATAACAATTGACGAAAAACTGATATTTTATGTTTATATGTAAAATTCTTTGGTAAGCAGAGTCTGAGCTTATTATAGATGTCCCAAAATGTGTGTTTATATATATATATATATATATAATTAAAAAATGATTAACTATTGACCCTCCATGATTTAAGTTTTTAATTTAGTCCCCCCAAGAAGAACTATACCAAGTTCCGTTACTGTTGGCAAGTATTTTTAATTTATTTAGACCCTCGTAATGGCTAAATTGTAATATAAATTTAGAATTGATAGTATCAGTATCTTATTAGGGTAAGAATATTTGTTCACAAAATCTTTTTCATAAATTTTTATACTTTTTTTTTTCATTTTAAACCTTAATAATTGAATTAAGTGAGACGAAAACAGTATAAACTTATGCCAATATTTTGTGTCAAGATTTTATATCAAAGTATTAACGCAAATTATATATCTTAAATGATGTAACATGTATTTAATATTAACTCGTCAATTATTATATCACCACTCTATCTAAATAACAATTATTAATTAATTTCATATAATTTGAGATACAAATTTAAAATACTTAGTATTATTATAAGATATCTCATCTCATTATATTTTATCACTTGTATTAAAAAAAAGTTGTTGAAATATAAATTAGTACATAAAATTGTTACTTAAAGTGTGCTATTTAAGGGGTTACCGTGTTTATTGGATATTAATAAATTTGTAATTTTGTTTATTGGTTAAGATCAAAATGAACAAAATAAATAAAATAATAATATTATTCTTATAAACTTTACATACAAACTCTTATGTTATAAAGCTATAATAAATATATAAAATTATCTCGTTTAATAATAAATGAAAATATCATATCAATATTCATAAGTATAATATTACCATTAATAAAAGGGAGAAAGAGTAACATGACCATTAAGGATGGTGAACCAACATAGTTTCCAGTTTGACATTGAATACTTCGCTCCTGCCAAGCGGCCCAAACCTAAGCTCTTCAATGTAGCAGAATCCGGGCATAAACTTTAAAATTTAAAC